>CM076572.1:1301708573-1301932027 GCA_034641835.2 Pinus albicaulis | reverse complement strand
AGTTTTCTCTACTGAACTAGTCCATAATTAGGTCATTGTGAGAGATTGGGCATAACTTTGTCTTGAAGAATCCAAATCGGGTCAAACCCATGGCATTGGAAAGAAGACTCAGAGGGCCACTAAAGGACCGAACATCACATATTAGGGATCTGAAATCATATAGATACACCAGATTCAATATCAAACTCCTAGAAGGCAAGACAAAGCTAGATCATGTGCTGTCAAGGGCTACAAAGGAACACACTTTCTAGGGTAGCAAAGCAAAACAAGGTGCAGCAAAATGATGCAACAAAGGTAAGATCTAGGCAAGTATCTTCTGTATATGCATGCTCATCTCTTAATTTCATTAGGTTCTTTGTATTCTAATTTGTTGTTTTTGTTTAGCACTGAAATATGCTCTGTAGGATGAGGTAAGTTTTGCTATTATCATGTCATGGGTATTTCCTTGAATAATTTTTGCAGGTACTATATATTCATCAAGATAAGACTCAATTCATGATCTAATTTTCTGAAGACTGAGAAAGGGTTGCATGACAAGAGCAACAATCAAGGTGCATAACAACAACAAGAAGTTCACCACATGAAGTCTTCAAGTGGACAGCACTGCATACAATCATTGTAAAGGTATCATTGTACTGAGTCATTGCAAAGGCCTCATTGTAAAAGTTGTACAAGTGTTTATCTGCCAAGAGTTGAAGAGGCAATTTCGGGAGGTCTAGGATCATCATTAGGTGGTTGTGTCATAGTTGGGGTTATGGTATAGCGTGTCTTCTTCTTCTACATCATTCTATATCATTGTAAAGTGGACCATTTTCCTTGGTACGGGAGTCCATTCTTCTTTTATTCTTCTATAGGGTGGTAGGGTGGTGCTAGGATGGTGCATGAAGTCACCAACATGTTCAAGCATGTGAAAAATTCAGGTGGTAGGGTGGTGCTAGGGTGAGTTGTAGCTCATCGGGTGTTAGGGCATCCGTTTAGTTGACTACTGAAGAATCTCGGGCGTCGAAGCGTCCATCCAGTGGGAGCTGGAGAAGAATTATTTTCTAGATTCTAGGAAGTTGGAGCTTTCTTTTCAATTGGAGTTGAAGATTAAAGAATTATTAGAAAATAATTCAGGTGGTTTTTGTCCCGAAGGGGGTTTCCACCTTAAAAATTGTGTGCATTTGTGTTCCTTTTGTTTACTTCTATCATTGTACAAACACTGATAATAATTGAAGATTAACTAGTGCTCTAAAATATTAATAATAATACTAATTGAAAGGAATACTGATTCACCCCCCTCTCGGTATTTCCAACGATTGGTATCAGAGCTTGGTTCCTTCAATAGAAGTTTAACAACTGGACGGAGGTCATGTAGCATACGAAGAATGATGTACCTATGTTCAATGAAAATAATTATGCACTCTGGAAAGGAAGAATGGAGGTCTATCTCTTGGCGCAAGGTTACAAAGTATGGGACACTGTTCAAAATGGATTTACCCCAATAGTGGACGAACAATGTAAGAAGAATTTGGTAAATGATGCAAAAGCAAAGAATATTATTATTAGTGGAATTATTGAATCTGCTTATCATAAGGTGTTGGGTTGTAAAACAGCTAAAAATGTATGGGACAAGCTTGAGAATATATATGCAGGTGACTCAAATGTCAAAGAAGCAAAGCTTCAAATCTACAGAGCAAAATTTGAGCTCAGAATGAAATAAGATGACAAAATTGTTGTATACTTCCAACACATTGATGAAATAACCCACACTCTGGAAGGATTGGGAGAGCCTATTGACGAGAAGAATATTATACTAAAGATTCTTAGAACATTAGTAAGAAGATTCAACCCAAAGGTATCGGTCTTATAATACAATGCAAATCTGGACAAACTCAACAAAGAGGAATTACATGGATTTCTCATAGCATATGAAATGATACTTTATGAAAAAGAGGGTACTTTGCATCTAGAAACTGTGTTCGCTGCATCTAAGAAAACCAATAAGGACAAACAACCTTCAAAGGAAAATACTTGCACCTGCAAGTGTGAAGAAAAGGAAGATGATGAAGAAGGTATTTCAGATGGAGAATATGCTTACTTTATAGGAAAAATAAAAATTGGTAAGGGAAAATTCAAAGGTAAACTTCTATTGATATGTTTCGGCAGTGGTGAGGTTGGGCATTTCGTAAAAAAATGTCGTAACAGAAGTGATGGCAACTCAAAAGGGAAGAAAGGCTTTAAGAAATTCAACAAGCAATTCAAGAAGAAAGGATTGAAAAGGAAATTTCTCTCTAAAGAAGATAGCTCATCATCCAATGAAGATAGTGACAATGACGAAGAAGCCAATGAGGGAGTACTGTTTAAGGCCAAGCACAATAAAAAAGAGGTAGAAAACAACCAAGAAGAAGGGTTGACCATAGAATAATTTTCTAAGGAGGCAATCAAGCTTATAAAAGAGCTCAAGGCTAAGAAGATCCATTCCAATACTCTTGAAGTACAAGTTCAAGGTCTCAAAATTGAAGTTTAAGAAAACAAATGTATTGAAGAGTTACTTCAAAAGAAGTTGGAAGAAAGCAACCAAGGAAGGGAAGCATTAGAAGCCGAAGTAGTCTCGTTGCATAAGGAAGTGAAGAAGGAAAAAACTGTCAAAAACTATGCTAAAATCTCAAGGGCATTGGAAGAACTCATCAACAATCAATGGTCTTACAATGACAAAACTAGCTTCAGTTACAACGAAGAAGAAGCATGATCTTCTACAACAAAATAAAATGAACCTATGGGATCTGACAGGCTTGTAGAATTCATTGGACAAGATTCGCAAGAACAACCTTGGAAGTCAATTCTTTGACGAAGATTTCCATCCAGGTACCAACATATTTTTCATGGCTATTTTTATTCATGTGGAAAATTTGGTCATAAAGTTGTAGAATGTCACACGTACCCTAGGAACTAATACAATTCCAGGAGAACTGTCAAATATGAACCTCCCAGGGCTCAACAAAACATCAAGAGATTTGAACATTTAGGAAATAATATCGAATTTTAGAAATGTCGAAACTTTGGACACATAGCTAGAGACTGCAGACTTGAAAATACTCCAGAAGAATTTTCGAAGCCATAGAATGAATGAACATGGAAGAAGAAGAAGACTGATTATTGTGCTCTCGCTCTCAAGGCTCAAAAAACAAATATGTGTGGTACATTGATAACGGTTGCTCAATGCATATGACTGGAGATAGAAAGTGTTAGCCACCTATATTTTTCAATTATATCAGCTGGTGGCTAAATATTCTTTGCAGCCTTCAAGAAACAAATTCAGGCCTAAAAATTGTTGATACTTGAAGTCTGTTGGTAAGATTCTAAAACTACCGATTGGTTCTACATACTCTTCCTCCTCTCTGCCTCTGATGTTCCATGAAAATCCTAATCGAATATTGCTGCATCCTCCTCCTTTTTCCTCTCCCCTTCTTCCATCTTTCCCTCATTTCTTCAAGTCTCCTTTCATCCATAAAAACCCCATCAAACCCTTTTATATTCCTTATTCCTCTATTTATTTCATTTCCTAAGGTTAAAGACTCCCTTTTTGACCTATAGGAACCTTTCTCCTCTTGCAAAAATCATTAAAAAACCATAGAAAAACATACGTTTTCTATGCGTTAGGCTTTAGCCCCTCAGGCTAAGCCCCTGCTTTCTCTCCATCCATATGTCCCCCCGCCAGAACCGTGTGCTAAGACCGCCAGGCGCTTAACCCTCAGAAATAATTTATCACCCGAAAACATTGAAAACCTTTGTAAAACGCAAAATCGGGTTTATTTTATTTTTCCACCAAAGAAAATCATATTAAAACTCCGCCGTCGATCTGTCCCACGGATCAACGGTGCGGAGTGTACCCCTCACCTGGTGGACCCCCCTTCGCCACGCTGTTTTCCATTTCCACCGGTTTTGTGCCCGCACCACCTTTCGTCCGGGAGAGGTTTTATACCGTCGGCCAGCGATCCCACACGCTGGCTGACACGTGTTCGCCACTTCATCCCAAAACTGCCGTGCCATGTCTATTTCCCGTGCGTTAAACCTCGTCCTATGGCCCCGCAGCGGGATTCACCCCCGCCGTCAGATCTGGGCCCTCCCATCCGACGGTCCCTGATCGCCTTTTCCGCTCACCCTTTAACGAACTTGCCCGCCCGTTAAATATTCCCCGGCGCATTCAAGAGACGATCCCCACCGTCGATCTCCGTGGATCGACGACTCTCATTTGTCCTCCCGATTCCGTTGTACAATCCACCTTTTTCCCCGTTGACTGTTCAATTTTCTCCCAACCGTTGATCGCGATACGATCAACGGTTCCGATCTCTCCATTTTCCCGCACGACTTCCGATGCAGTCTATCCATATAACGCAGGATTTCCTCATTTTTCTTGTATTTTGCAGGTTTTTAAGGTTTTTTCTTCGTATTCTATGAGAATCTAAAGGACGAGGGTGACGACTCCAATCCTTCCGATTTATCCAGGGAATCGGTCATACGGAGAAGAACAATGATATCAACAAAGTTTCATGAGCTTTGGTTGCCACATATCCCCGTAAAGCTCGAAGAATGCCATCGATATCAGAGCAGAGAAAGAGTATCAGGTTTTGAAGACAGAATGAACCAGAGCAGCAGTTTTATGAATAAATTGGCGGGGATTACGGCTAAGACGGTTATCAAAAGCCTAATCCCCGGCTCAGAACACGGATTAAAGCAAAACCTAAAAGTGTTCATCAGACAGATCGCCTCCACCACCATACTTTGAGGCGAATTGATTCCTCAACCACCACAGTGCCACCTATTGCCTCAGAATGCTCAATCAGAGGATGAATTTATTGAACGAGATCAGATATTATGCCTCGGAACAACCAAGAAGTTATTACTGCACCAGATTTCAATGACAGAATGTTTGCAGAGTAACCCTAACAGTACGCAGAGCCTCAAAGGTCAACATAAGCTCCCTTCGAGCTTACTTCATCAGTGTAAACACATTAATTCAATATAACACCTGTAGAATTTCTTCATCGAAACTCACGGGGTCAGGAAGACATTAATTCTGCATTGATTGTATTTGAGATCTTTTTATCAGATCTCACCTCCTCATCCTTCTATAAATACTCCAGAAGAAGATGAGTGAGAGGTTGGATTAGTTGGTTGTTAATGTAATTGCTGAAGCGCTGTAGCTATATCTGAGTGGAAAACTCTTGACTGTAAATAGTGGTTTCATGGGCCCTTGGAGCTCTGCTTGTAACAGATAGGTTAGGTTATGAAGAGAGATGAATTAAAACATTGGATTTGAAGATTGTAACCGGTTTGAAGAAATCAATACAAGCTGATTTATGGGATCCTGGTCTATGCTGATGGTGATGTTATTCTCACTGTCACTTGTCATTTTATTTCAGTTTTCAATTTGTTTCATTTTCCACTGTAAAGAGCAGTTTAAACAGTGTTAGAGTTTGCTGTACATCAGTGACCTTCTCTGGCTGAAAAATCTTTATCCCAATGTTTTCTTCTAATTGTGTTATTTAGAAATGATTAACTTCAGTCTAAGTACAGAGATGCTGGCGTTCCCTCATCTTTTCGTCACTGCTGAATGTTATTTTTAAATGTTACTTTCATATATGTTGTGTAAGGAATGAATTGAGGAAATCAAAGGTTAGCCCTGAGTCCCTTTCTTGTTTGCTCAATTGTTTGTCTGTTTCCCTTAGGATGTGTCAAAAGCTGACTAGTTTCAAAGTACTTATCAGATCTTGGGCCATTCTGTGTTATCTTGGTTATTGTCTTGGAAGCAACTAAGTAAAGAAGAACTAAGATGAGGAGAAAGGTGAGCCCTGCCCGCTAGTCTCTGCTCCAAAGGTTGCCTTCAAGTTTCCCTTTGTTTTTAATCTGTGTTCTATCAGAAGTGTATCAAAGGCTGGATAGTTTCAAAGTACTTACCAGATCCTAGTTTGCTTCTGTGTTTTTCTTAAGTGCCTGGTCAAAGGCTGGCTAGTTTCAAAGTACTTACCAGATCCTGGGCTGCTCTTTGTTCTGCATCTGTTAATTCCCTTTCTTTTGTATCACCCCATTCCATAAATCAAACTTCAAAGAGATCCTTAGGCCTAGATGACTTGCCCCATAGATTACTCTTGAACCTGGTTGTTTCAATTAAATTCTCTTATGACTCCATAACCCAATGGATTGAAAACTTGCTATCATCTTTCTTTAGAATCAAAGTTTATTTTGCTCACTTGCAACTTCTCACCTTTGAACCTATTTGCATATAGATCTTTCCGTCTCAGGCAGCAACTATGTTCAACCATCTTAGAAAACCAAACAAAACCCTTGGCCTTCATAACTAGCCTAATATCATCACCCTAAGCTTCAAAGACAATATCCATCTTTGTACATATTGGAGAGATCCCTCTCCGGATTCAGGAGGGCTAGATCCTAGAATCCCAAAGTTGGTTGAAATGATGTTAACTCTGTGATTGGACTTTGCCAATATTGCTTGTTACAGAGACCTAACAGAAAGAAATTTGTATTTATGAAAGAGAAGAAGGATGGAATCATTTCCTTTGGAAGTGATGGATCTTCAAATGTTATAGGATTAGGTACCATCACTCTCAGAAGCAAAGATGTTCTAGCCAAGAATGTTCTATTGGTTGAAAACATGAATCACAATCTATTGAGTGTTGGAGAAATGTGTGATCAAGGACACACAATGCTATTCAAGTCCACAAAATGTGAAATCAAGAAAGGCAAGTATGGTAAAATTGTGGCTACAGCAAGTCGGGCTCCAAACGACATATATGTTCTGGATGGAGCAACTGTCAACCATGAAGAAGTAAATAATGATCATCAAGATATACAGGAGCAACAACAAGAAGCTCCTCCAAAGAGAACAAAAGAATGGATTCAAAAGAACCATCCATCAAATCAAATCATTGGTGACATAAATGAACGTCAACAACTTTGTTCATCACAACAAGCTCACATTGCTTTTCTAGCAACCTTTGAGCCTAGTAGTTTTGAGGAAGCAAGCCAGAATGAACATTGGGTAGCAACTATGAATGAAGAATTGGATCAAATAGAGAAGAATAACACTTGGGAATTAGTTCCACGACCAAAATATAAAAATGTCATTGGGAATAAATGGGTGTTTAGGAATAAATTGAATGAAGATGGAAAGGTTACTAGAAACAAAGCAATATTGGTTTGCAAAGGCTATGCACAAGTGGAAGGAATTGATTTTGTCGAAACATTTTCACTAGTTTCCAGAATGGAAGCCATTTGGATGTTTCTCTCCTATGCATGTTCAAGAAAAATCAAAGTCTACCAAATGGATGTGAAGTCAACATTTCTGAATGGCGAATTAGAAGAAGAAGTTTACATCGAACAACTTGAAGGTTTTCTACTATATGAAAAAGAAGACTATGTTTTTAGGTTAAAGAAGGCTCTATATGGTCTCAAGTAGGCTCCCATAGCATGGTATGCTTGTCTTGATGGATATCTATGTCAATAACAATCTTTATGTACAAATAGATAAAGATAATTTAACAATCATTGAGGTATATATGGATGATATAATATTTTGTAGCAATGATGATCGACTAAGTAAGAACTTTGATACAAATATGCAAAGTGAGTTTGAGATGTCTTTACTTGGTGAGTTGACATACTTCTTAGGGCTTCAAATATCTCAGCAAAAGAAAGGAATATTTATATGTCAAGACAAGTACATCAAGGAAATGCTCAAGAAATTCAAATGAAATATTGCAAACCCATCCTTACTTCGATGGTAACATGTTGCAAATTGAGCATAGAAGACTCATCTAAGGATGTGGATTAGAGGTTGTACATATCTATGATTGGTAGTCTTCTATATGTAACAGCCTCCCGGCCAGATGTTATGCAAGTAGTTGGACAAGTAGCAAGATTCCAAGCAACACCAAAAGAATCACATATTATTGCCGTCAAAATAATTCTTCGATATATAAAGGGTACATCAAAATATGGCTTGTGGTATCCCAAGGGTATCAATCTCATTATTCAAGCCTTTACAAATGCAGATTGGGCAGGAAGCACTGATGATCGTAAGAGTACTAGTGGAACAACATTCTATCTAGGTGGTTGTCTCGTATCATGGTTGAGAAAAAGCCAAACCTGAATCTCATTATCTACAGTGGAAGCAGAATACATTGCAATGACAGCTTGTTGTACTCAAGTCCTTTGGATGAAACAAACTTTGAAATATCTTCAAGTACAATTTAGTGAGCCCATTCCCATCTTCTGTGATAACACCAGTGCCATTAACATCTCCAAGAATCCTGTCTTGCATTAAAAAAAAAAAACACATTCCGATCAAATATCATTTTGTTAGAGAAAAAGTCGCTGAAAAGAATATGAAACTTGAATATGTTGGTACAAAACAAAAAATCGCTGATACCTTCACTAAACCTTTACCTCGTGAAGCATCTGAATATCTTCGCCAGAAGCTTGGGATTCTCCCAATTTCTCATTATATTTTCCTTATTCAGAAAATAAAGGGGGAGTGGAAGTGTCTACAGGTCTGCAGGATGGTTGTGTGTCAGGGGGAGTTACCCTTTTCCATTGATGTCAAAGGGGGAGAGAATGTTGTAGGAAGAGGTGTCATGATCGCAGGGGGAGTACTTGTGTTTCCATCAATGCCAAAGGGGGAGATTGTTGATCAGTGGTTGTCATTGATGTCAGCCCAAGCAACACCAGGGGATAACTAGATATTGCATGGGAATTTTGACCTACCAAATTAATATATTCCGAGTCAAGGATATTTTTGATGGTTTCTACTTGTCGAGATGTTTCCGTTGATATATGGCACACCACGTAGTTTTTCACGGTTTGAGAGATATTAATGTTTGATGTTAGTAACCACACTTAGTGGGCTAAAACCCCATTAGGTTGCGGCATGACACTAATCATTGGTTGTGGTCATTGAATAGTTAATAATTAATAATCTTTTAAGCTCCTAATATCCCTCCAACATTCTCTATAGAAGCCCCTCTCAACTCTATAAAATGAAATTTCAAATATCCTCCAAAAGTAGTGATTGTGGAATTTTCACTATAAATTTATTTATGCGAAGTCTTAGATGTTGAAACAAAAAACCCACTTGGGAGAAATCTTGATGAAGCTCGTGTCCGAATTTCAGATCTTGGTTCGCTATATTTTCTAAGATATGATTTGTGGAAGTTAGGGTTTTTTCAGGCTCCCGAATTTCATGTGAAACAAGTGACCTTGGGAAAATCATCATAACTCTCCCTTTGAGAAGCGGATTCGAATTATGTAAAAAGTGGTGGATAGTGCATGGAATTTGGTTTTTTGTATATCAATTTCAGAGCCGAAAAAGGAAACAGTGACACGTGGCACGTCTTATAAGTTCTCTCTACTTAACTAGTCCATAATTAGGTCATTGTGAGAGATTAGACATAACTTTGCCTTGAAGAATCCAAATTGGGCCAGACCTGTGGAATTAGAAAGAAGAATTAGAGGGATACTATAGGACTAAAGATCACATATTGGGGATCTGAAATCATAGAGATACATCAGATTCAATATCGAGCTCCTAGAAGGCAAGAAAAAGCTAGCTAATGTGCTGTCAAGGGCTGCAAAGGACCATAATTTCTAGGGCAGCAAAGCAAAGCAAGGTGCAAACAAATGATGCAGAAGAGGTAATATCCAGGTAAGTATCTTCTGTATATGCATGTTCATCTCTTAATTGCGTTAGATTCTTTGTATTCTAATTTTTTTTTTTTTGTTTAGCACTGACATATGCTCTACATGATGAGGTAAGTTTTGCTATTATCATGTCATGGGTATTTCCTTGAAGAATTTTTGCAAGTACTATATATTCATCAAGATAAGACTCAATGCATGATTTAATGTTCTGAAGAGTGATAAAGGGTTGCATGACAAGAGCAACAATCAAGGTGCAGAACAACAACAATAATTTCACCACATGAAGTCTTCAAGTGGGCAACACTGCATGCAGTCATTGTAAAGGTATCATTGTACTGAGTCATTGTAAAAGAATCATTGTAAAAGTTGTACAAGTGTCTATCTACCAAGAGTTGAAGAGGCAATTTCAGGAGGTCTAGGATCATCATTAGGTGGTTGTATCATAGTTGGGGTTATGGTCTAGTGTGTCTTCTTCTTCTACATCATTCTATATCATTGTAAAGTGGACCATTTTCCCTGGTACAAGAGTCCATTATTCTTTTATTATTCTATAGGGTGGTAGAGTGGTGCTAGGCTGGTGCATGAAGTCACCAACAGGTTCAAGCCTATGAAAAATCCAGGGTGGTAGGGTGGTGGTAGGGTGAGTTGTATCTCATTGGGTATTGGGGCATCCGTTCAATTGACTACTGAATAATCTTGGGCGTTGGAGCATCCATCCAGTGGGAGTTGGAGAAGAATGATTTTCTAGATTTTAGGAATTTTGAGCTTTCTTTTCACTTGGAGTTGAAGATTGAAGAATTATTAGAAAATAATTCAGGTGGTTTTTGTCCCGGAGGGGGTTTCCACCTTAAAAAATGTGTGCATTTGTGTTCCTTTTGTTTACTGCTATCATTGTACAAACACTTATAATAATTGAAGATTAAATAATGCTATGAAAGATTAATAATAATAATAATTGAAAGGAATACTGATTCACACTCCCTCTCAGTATTTCCGACACGAGACAGATTGATTCCTTTCTTGTTGAGAGGGAGTGTTGAAATTAGCAAAAAGAAATAATGAAATTGGCATCCAGAAATGGATACCATGGAGGCTTTTGATTTAATTATTTCTTAATTAAATTAGAAGAAATGTGTGTCAAATTTATTTATCCCTTAAATAAATTGGACAATAAAATGTAATCTTATCTCATAAACACTTGTAATAGTTAACTGAGTCTGATAGAATTAGTTAGCTCATGAAATTCGAGTTGAGGGTGGTTGGTGAGGCATGTAGAGTGATTATATTTGTTTTAGAGTCTAATTTGCAGTTAGTGTATTAGTTTAATGCATGAGAAATCAGTTAAATCAATTAAGTGAGTTAAATTCAGTCTAACTAGTTGTAATTGATTGTTGCACTAGTGAGAGGTCAAGTGAATTAAATCAGATTTAATTCACATGTAGTGATCTATCAAGTAGCTGATGATTTACTATTAATAGTTGCATGCATGTTAGTTCTGATGAAGACCCAAACGAGACAAAGGTTAAAGGGAAGTAAACTATCAGTTGTATTTTTCGCAAACTGCTCAGATGCAGTTATATAACGATAGGATTTCCCATGATGTATTGCAAAATCAAGGAAGGCTAATTATCCTATTTAATAGGGATTAGTTGCCTAGGGATTGCGTAAGCAAAGTAGGCTGAAGAAAGGCTGAGAATTGGCTAAGTACTAGCCCAATTTTGTCCAGATTAGTGTGAGACAGTCAGGATAGTGCAACAGACTCTTGTGAGAAGAGTGAATTGTATTGTTTCATGGTTCCTTGGTACATTATACAATAGAGATAGAGGGGTTTTGAGTAGCAAGATTTCCCTAGGAAAAATATATGTGTTGTGGATTGATTTTATTCTTTCTCTTACTTGGTGTGATATTTGTGCGATCGTGTTTATTTTTCATAATTAATTTGTAGAAAGATTCAGTATCTTGCTTTAGCATATCACATGATCAGATTGAATCCATTGGTATACATATTTTTTGTATAATTTATACAAAAATATACTTATGTGTGTCCTTGTATGTTCATGGTTTGGATAGGGCTACAATAAGACCATAAGGCTTGCTACCACCAGAAGTAACTCTTAATGGGAAGCAGATACCTTCAGGTCAATAGGATTAGAATACGCATCATGATCCATAGGTGATTCAATGATGAAATATTGCTACAGGGATCAACCTGGCTTCATGAATAATTGAGTTTATAGGATTATTTATAAGAATTGAAAGAATTGTGCCTCTTGTCACTAGTTGAGTGTCACAATCGCAAATTGTAGTGATATGCTACCTATCTTCCAGAGTTGCGACTTGCGACCAAGACTATAGATCTAATCATTACTCTAAATAAAAACTTGTAGTGCTACTCTTCTTGGCCTCTATAACTGCAATTTGTGACTTAAACTATAAGGCTAATCTCACAAAGTCACAAATCACAAGTTTAGTTCCTAATGATATACAATCTTGCCACTAGAAATATGATTTGCAACAAAGGCCATATTATATGTTCCCAAGTCACAAGTCACACTTGTAATGTATATTGAATATATTTTAGAAATGCAACTTCAAACTAGTCATTCCCCTCATTACACTCTAGGATCACAACTTATACTTGTCGCATGCAACTTAATCCAGTCGCAATTATCCACTACGAATTTCACTACAAAGGGTGACTCTGAATACAATGTGAAAATAAGACTACAAAGGTGTAATGTTCCTTTTTAGGAATTTATGGAAAATGGTCCTCTAGGACGTTGTATAAGGAAGCCAATGCAAAAATAAGCTGAACCGGGACTTGGATCCCTTTGTTCAATCTTCATACATTACACTTTCAGAATATTAGCTCAAAGAAATAACCCTAGGAGGGTTATTCAGATCCTCCAATCCTATGTATCTTAAACAATGCTCTTTGGGCTTCTTTCCTGGATTTGAGTGCTCTAGCCTCATAGATGGCTTGCTGGGCACTTATTTTCTTGTTTTCCATCTGATAGAAGTGGATGGCATCCTTTGCCCTCTCCAACTCAGCTTCTAGGTCTTTTATTTGTGCTTTCTTGTCTTGGAGGAGGGAGTTTGAAATTCTTGTTTTATTTTCTTCATCACTGTCTATATGGATAAGTTCAAACTCCCTTTCTATTTCAGGGTCCTCCTCTTCTACCTTTACCTATTTCTTACCTTTGTCAATTTGCTGAGTTGAGGTGGATGGCATGGTCCCTTTCCCTTTGGAGGCAACAAACACATGCCTTGACCCTCTTTTGTAGGTGTATGTAGGAGGAGTGATGGTGGTTTTGGTAGTGTCTTCATTATGGTTGTGACCCTTAGTGTTGTCATCATATTCTTCATCTTTACTATGATCCTCTTTAGTGATCACATGCTTTGTTTTATCACTGCCTTCTTGACCTTCAACACCACCATCATCATTATCTTCTTTACTTCCTTCTACACTGTAGCTTTGGTCTTCATTTGGACTATCAACTCCTGCACTTGCTTCATTTTGGTTTTGTTCATCATTATGGTCTTTTTCTTCATCATCTCCTGCACTGTTATCATTTTCATTATCATTAGGAGGCTAATTGGTGTCATGACTGTTGTCATGGTAGTCATGACTATCTCCTTTGCTGTCTTGTCCCTTACTGGCTGCACTATCAGAGTCATCCTCTTTTTCACTATCTTCCTTTTCAAATTCTGTTTCTGCCTCATCATTTTCCTCTTCCATATAATCACTGTTATTCTCATGAATTTGCTCACTGTTTTCATGGTCATGCACATTTTCCCCTTGAATCTCATGTTCACTATCCTTTTGACTGTTAGCCTCCTCATTTTCATCAACATCTTCTTGGTCATCACTTTTTTCATCTGCATCATCCTTTTCTTCACTTTGGGCTGACTCATTTGCATCATTACCATCATTGCCTCCCTCCAAATTGTCACTGTTTTTGTCTTCATCACTGCTATGTTCATTTCCCTCCTCTTCACCATCATTTCCCTCTTGCTCTTCCTCATTAATTTCTATCTCTGCCTCACTGATTTCATCACCTCTGCTATCATCACCTTGTTCATCATTGCCACTGTCATCCTCTTCATTTGATGCATCAATAGAAGGGGAAGAAGGGAGATTTTCTTTGGGTGAGGGTACTTGTGCAGATGAGGAGGAAAAATTTGGTTGAGGAGGAGGTTGGGGGTTTGTGAATACTTCATGTGCTATGAATACCTCCCAAGGTATACCCTGTTGCTCCAACTGATGTAATACCACCATATTGATCAATGAATGGTGGAAAAAGCTATGCATTTGTTGGGAGTGATTCCTCCTCTGGACAACATAAGACATCTTCTCCATACTTCTATAGAGATAGTAGGGCAAGTTGAGCATCTTAATCCCTGTGAAATGCATGAGGATTCTGAGATGGTAGGAATAGAGCCTAGAGTATCTCCCCTCACAGGTGAAGTAATTCATGATAACCAACATCAAAGGTGCAAATCTGTGTTTGAGGTGTGCATAGACCAATCTAGGGCTCTAGATTAGGCTCAATTTATTGTCAACCAAGGTAGGTAATCTTAGAGGCACGTGTCTAATGTTTATAGACCTAAAAGGATCTCTTTGCCTAAGTAAATGTTTATTGTGGTAGGCTCCAGCACTCTTTTACAAGAGATTGGAATGTGGTTCCTCACACACTTTAAACACTTATATAACTAAATTTGATCTACTGTTCTAAAAACAGAGTGCTACTAATTTTCTAAGTTTTCAATCCTTTTACAAGGTTATAGTTCAGAAAAACTCTTTCAAAGTAACACACTAAAGCATACTAAAAATCAAATTCATTAAAACAGAGATCACATAAATGATTTGGGATTCAATACTCAATTAAACCTCTTATAAGGACTATTCATTAATTTTGTAATCGAATTCTCAAATTATAACTATGAATCATGAAAAAAAAATGATGAATGAAATCACAAGCACTCCTAGTCAAAATTGATGAACTCAAAAGCATGAAAATGAAATAAAATACTAATAAGATCTGAATACTAAATCTATAGAAATGTAAATAAAAGTGTATCGACTTCACATGGGGGCCCTTCCAGGCTTTGAAGGCACACTTGAGAAAATTCAAATGATGAGAATGCTAACTCAAAACACCATAAATGTTGAAATTCTGTCTCTGATTAAGATCTGGAAATGAGTTACATTAAAACAGAGTTCTGAAGTACGTACACAGTCTCAAGTCTTCTCTTACATTCAATAATATCACTAGCATCATTAGCCTATTACATGCTTCCATTCACTTATTTATCAAAAATTACAACCAAAAGAGGCTATTTTCGTTCCTTCTAATCCTAACTGATCTCCAAGACAGATTGAATTAGTTTGGAATTCCTAATCATAGGCAAAATATCAAGCTCATTCATTATGACTTCAGATTTTTTTGCTAGATTGGCTGGGTTTGACCAGCATTGACCGGCTATTTAGGAACTTCAAATCTGATGCTGGATAGATTTTTCATCATGTGTGTACGTTCTAGATCACGTCCTTGTCCTTTTTTTTGATCTACTTGCTATGCCACGTGTCAGAAGAACATAAACCATTTACAGGAAGTTATCACATCTTGTCATTTTCTTGAAAAATTTCAATTTTTAACAAACAAATTCCATAAATTAAATTTAATGTAAAAATAATAATTATAATGCTATATTAATCAATTTCAATAAACTATAAGGGATTTATGGAAGAAAATGGTGGATAAATGATGGAATTTTAGGAGAAAAATATAGCCATAAAATAATACCAACAAGGTGTGAGAAAGGGAAAATTGTCTTGCTGCCTTCTCTATACCTTGTTTTGATGAATGGCTCACAAAAGTCTTTGTCCAATTTGCCCTTCTTAAACCAATTCGCACCTACAATAAGGATACTTGTGGCCTCAGAGATGGTACCTATTGAGATCTCAAAATCCACTCTTGCAAGGCTCGAGTGCTTGTTGTGTAAGTTGAGAATGAGGAGCCTTGTAAGCTCAGGGTGGCTCTTTAGTTATTTGACCTTCTCACAAAATTGAAAACACCTTGTATTCTGAAAACATGACAGGATCCTGGGAGAGGAGGTGATGGCCACTGTGTTTTGAGGTTCAAATCTATTGAATTTTCGTCCCTTATGTTTTGGTCTTAAAGGCCTTTGACCACTTTCACTGCTACTGCTGTTTTCAGCTCCTGACATAATGATAGGAGACGTTGGTTGAAAATCTAGGGTTTGGTGAAGCAAGGTGAAAATGGTGATGAAGTCAACTTTGGTGAATGAGTGATGTGGAGGCTAGGGTTCTTAGGATTGAGTAGCTTTGGAGCTTAAGGAGGCCTTTCTCAAAAGTGTATTGCAGCCAGCTTAACTCACTTACCCTCACATGACATCAAACTGGTTTTCAATGAGGTTCAAAAGAAAAGGTTCATTTGCATGCAAGAACTAGGGTTTACCCAACTAGGGTTTTAAATTTAAAGCCACAAAAGACTAAAATCAATTTGGAAAATTTCTTGGGGATAAGGAGGGAGTGTCACCTACCAATGTTAGCCTTTTGTGAACCTTTGGAGACGAAATGTAGGACAAAAATTTGACCTTGAGGCAAGTTTTTTTCTTCTTTGGAGGTCCTCTGAATTTGCGCAATGCCTTGCCTGAGCAGTCAGGTTGGCCCGTTAGTGTAGCGCTAGAAGGCCTGCCCATGGGTTAGCGCAGTGCCGGGCACGTGCAACAATGTCGGTCTTCGGGCGAGTCGGGCCTGCATTTGCGCAGTGCCTAGGATTAGCGCAACTCCGGGCCAAATTTGCGTAGCGTCGTGTTGTTCTGAACAGGCAGAGGATGGATTAGCGCAACACCAACTCTTATTTGCGTAGTGCCACTGATTTGCGCAGCGCTAGAGAAAAATTTCCCGGAAACAGTCAGAAAAATCTGTTTTCTCTCCTGGAGCTTCTTTCTCTTCACCAAGTGATAAATGAGTTTGAAATGAAAATTGAAACACCTTTATACCCCTTGAGAACAATAAATCAAAGTTATAAACCCACTTACTATGTTAGCAATATTTTTGTCATTTTCTTCACTTATGTTCTTTGACCTTTTTTGCAGGTGGCTTGAATTTGTCAAAGGGATTCTTGTTCCTCCCTTTTGTGAGGGTGTGTTGAAAAGGTGAATATGCCCCCTTTTTAATCTGTGAGGATTTAGGCACTGCTGAACCCTTAGGCATGCATTGATGAACCAAAAACATTATTTTTATCCTTTTGGGCATTCTTGATTGTAGGTGACCTGAAACATGTCTTTTACTTCCTTACTGATTTTTAGGAAGTAACTTATTTATTTTGACAAAGAATTTTAGCAAATCATATCATGCTATGTGTTCCCTTAACCACTTCTGATTTTCTGCAGGTGCCTACAACACATTTTCCTTTGGTCTTCTTAGTCCCTTTTGGAGATTGGCACCTCATTTTCTCAACAGTGAAATTATGCTCAACATGATTTTCTCCTTTGGCACTTTACCTCATGCTTGCCTTCCTTTGACCATTTTTAAGACATTTGACTGCACTTGGAAGCTTAGTCTCCCTCACAATGATACTCTTTACAACTTCTTCCTTTCGGGCAGTGAAGCAGTGCTGCCTTGGCAAACCCTAGAGAGCACCTTGGACATCCTTTGAATTCCTTCTGCAGTTATGAGGGAGGACTTGTCATACTTATTTGACCTGTTTTGTCTATCTTTCCAAACTCTTAGGTTTTAGGGCTATTAGAGAAGAATAAGCAGTGTTGTCTTCTAAGTTCTCTATAGCCCTTTCAAGTTCATTCATTTTTGTTCAGTTCACCTCATCTTTTTCCCTTATTCATTCATGATTTTTGAAAATATTCAATGTGTCGTTGGTTGTGTTTTTGTGCCTTCTGTCTTGGTGGTCTTTGTAATGGTTCCTTGCTTGGAAACACCGTTTTGTCAACTAATCCCAAAACCATGAATCTAATTGTACATAGGCCTGCTACCTTTCCTTGCTGTGGATGTCTTCTTATGATGGTTCAACCTATTACCTTACCTCTTTTTATGTTGATGGACATCTTCAATCATTCTTTGCAGAAATGTGAGCAAGGGCGGCTGTCCCTTGTAGAATTTGTGCTTTGACCAAGGAGGGCCTTCCTTGAAGGATTTTGATCAGATTTAGACAAAGTTAATTGACCTTCTTCTTTTTTGAATGTAGCCTCTTGACATAGGAAAAATAGAGACTTAGAACACCAAAACAACCCTATGACCTATGAAACCCTAGGTGACCTAGTGTAAGGCTCTTTGGACTTGGCCTTTGACTGAAAACTTAGATTTTGGATCTTTAAGTATAAAAACAAAGTTTTTGATATTCTGATGTATTGAAGATCCAAAATCCAATGTACTTGATTTATCTAAAGAGCATACAGAGATAGTTTTGAGACCATCAATGCTTGGTGTATCTAGGAAACACACGAGTGAACATGTTGGTTAGTGATCCTAGGTGTCAGGTGGAGGAAGATAGGCAAGACAAAAATAGAGTGCTAATGGTCAAAGGTGACAAAACATAGAAAAAATGAGTGACATGAGCCCATGATGGGTCTTTTGGGATTGGTGAGCTGAGCATGACAATGATGGGATAATGAAATAGTGAAAAAATTATCCTAAGGATAATGAAGGCAGTGAGATTTCTAGAACTCACAATGTTCATGAAATTTGTTTCTAGAAATCTAGGATAAGTATTTAGTCATCCATGGGAAGCAAATATTACTAATGACTAACAATGGCTCCACTTGGGGAGGGCAGGTTCTTTTTAGGAGGTGTCTAGAACTTTAGATCTTTGGCTTAATGGAGATCGGTGCCTCATCCATTTGGCAGATTTTTACCTCTTTTCTCTTGCTGATGCTTGCTTTGAAGTTGTGATCTCAATAATCTGAAAGACATGATTAGCTCAAATTCATCTTTACCTACCCAACCTGGTTTCATAACATTTTTTCTTCCTTGGGTGCACTTGACCTGACAAACCCTTGACATTCTTTTTATCTTAAAATCAAAACAAACTATCTATTTCTATCTTATTTCTTCCAAAAGTTCAGATTATACTAATGAACTCTTTTTATTTTCTACCTAGACTAACTGATTTTCAAGATTAGGCTGTACGATAGACTTCATTCTCTAAACTATAAACATGAAATTGAAAGCATGGTTAAATCAGGATTAGGCAATTTGACTTACCATGAGTTGTGGCATTAGAACAAGCTACACATAAAAAATGTTTTTGTACAAACCATACTAGAAAAATAAGGGCTGTGATATATCATTTGGTATTCATCCCCACTTTTCTCCTTGGTTCTGTTTTAAGCATGTGGAACCAGTATCTTTCTTTCCTAATCTATCTTTTGACAAGTCAAGTTTGAATAATTTAACCATCTATCTTTCACTAACTTATCAACAATAAATTGAAAACATGTTTAGCCATGATTAGGCTAGAAGACTGAAACAAGACCTTCTTTTTGAACCAGTAGTGGCATTTAAGGTCACTCACTTTCAGTAGTACTATTTTTGGGTATGGGGCTTTACCTCTTTTCAAATCCGCCCTCTTTTTCATTTTTTTTTTCTATGTTTTTTGTATTTCTTGTGATTTTCTCATGCAATGCTCTATGTACAATGAATGAAAAATTTTAAATTAGGACCCTTGACAAAAATAGTGCTTTAGTGTCTTGCCATTGACATGACCTCCAAAAATATCTCCTCCATTTAGCTCTTGTAAAAAGAAAACATAGTTACCACCATTTGAAAACATGGTACAAGGATTTTTCCAAAATTTTTCAAACAATCCATGTTCTCCTTGGTATTTCTTCTTTGAGTCTTGCTTTCCAAATTTATTTATGTCAAAATTCCTCCTTAGGTAGAAAAGGTGTTCTTTATCAACTTCGAAACAGATGAGGATGTCATCAATGTATATCATGGTGAAGAAGTTGAAAACAGAAGCCATGGCTCTTTGGAAGGTGACTTCAGCACTCCATAGCCCAGGAAGCATTTGGTCAAACATGTAGTTATTCCAAGGAACTTTGAAAATGTCTTTATGTTGATTGATTTGAAGTGGTATCATCTGATGGTAACTTGAAACACTACCATGCAATGCCATCTTGTTAGAAACTCCTACCCTTGGCCTAGGATGATTTATCTTGGGAAAAGGGTTCTTGTATTTCATGGAGGTTTTTCCTAGGTACCTAAAGTCTATACACAACCTGCATCCTTTGGCTTTATTTATTAGTGATACAATTTTCCCAAGGGTTTCATAGTTTTTATTGAAATAAGGCCCCCTTTGAACAATGGCTATGTCACAAGGCTTTAATATTTCAGTCCTATACACAAAAACATCCTGAAACTTCTTGCATAGCCTTATGTATTTCAGCTTTGTGTGTAATGACAAGGTTCTGGACAACTTAATCATTTTGGGCCTTCCTAGGCCGCCTACATTATACTCCTCTATATCAGTTCCAGTAGATAATTCTTTAGGGTCAATAGAAACATTTGTGAGATTCAAAAATTATTTTGGAGGGACAAATTTTTTTGATGATGAGGTATCTATGTAAGGAAAAAACATAAGACTCTTTTGATCTAGATTCCCAAGGATTTTTGTTCGGTGAGGGTATTTCAATACTTTTGGATTAGTGAAAGGGAAGAGTTGTGTTTTTGAGGTTTGTCCTTCATTTGAACAAACCGATTCATATTCCAAACTAATTTTTGGTTTTGAAATTTCATTTTCAGTTTGCAGAAAGTCAAGTTTAGTTTTATCATTATATGGTTGTTCAGGGCTGCTATAGTTTTTACTGTTGAGCTCTTCATGTAGAGATTGGTTTGATTGTTGTAGTATGTCTAGATGCGTTTCAACTTCATTTACTTGCTCATCAATGTCTCCTTCAATATGTAAAATAAAAGAATCAAGATCTGAGTGTATGGAATAAAGAGGTGAATTGTTTGGCCTTTCTTGATTGCTAACCATATATTTCATGTGTGACTCTCGGTATAATCTCCTTGTTTGGTTAAAAACAAGGATGGTAGCATAGGAAATGTCTAGTTGAAGGTTCCCCTGAAGCTTGGCTCCCCAAGATCAGGATAAAAGCATCCCATACTTAGGAGGAATGTCAGCAACCACTATGTCCATGACTAGATTCTTAGAAGGAACTTTTGCTAGGTTGACACAAAGATCCTTGATCAGGCCCAAACACTTGACCCTACTTTAATCGAACGAGTACAAGTATTTGTAAGGTTTAGTTATTTCTAGGCATAATCTCTCCATCACAAATTTTTTCATGAGATTGTGAGAGGCACCGGAATCCAGCATGGCATTATGTAAGATTTTGTCATGTATGTTTAGGCTGATATAGAAAGGGGGAATGGCACCTTCTTGATATTTTCCTTCTATTTTGGGCCCAAACAATAGCTCAGGTGTGTCATCAGCCAATTGTACTAGAACTTTCAGAACTTGATACTTGTATGTGCCTTGGGTAATCAGTTTAGTGAGAGGCATGGTAATCTTGATTTTATTAATCTCTCCTTCAAAACTGAAAGGTACTTGTGTCTTAGACATATTTACATCAGTTTTCTTAGGCATAACCTTTTCCACAAGTTTAGTTTGCTGAATTTTATTTGGGACTTTAGACAACAGGATTTTTTTAGGGCCACTAGTTGAGGTACTAGGGCAGTTCGGATCACTATTTTATTGGCTGATTTTTTCTTTGTTTGGATCAACTTTCTTAGGCATAGGGTTTGTGTTTTTTGTCCTCTTGGGGGTGTTTTCAGGTGCTTTTCTAACAACAGTGTCTATTTGGATTTTCTTGGGAGAATCTAGGTTCTTTTTGCTCCTAAGGTCATATTGCCTATGGACTTCCACTATGGAATTTTCAAATCCCAAGCGATAGTCTTCAGAATCCTCATTGTTTGTGTCAGTTTGATCTGAGGAAAAGAAACCTTGCTCCTCTTCAGTGAGAAAAACATCATCTTCATTATCAGAACCTATTAGGTTTATATGGCTTTCTTCAGGTTCTATAATTTCTCCTTCCTCTTCATCTACACAATTTTGCTGAAATGGAGGTCTGATTTGCTGGTCATTTTCCATTTGTTTGATTTGAGGAGTGTCTCTTTTAAATATTTGAGCTCTATTTATGTTTTGGGGATTGGCTTGGTTTTCCCTAGGAGGTGTCATTTCATTCAAGTTTATCCTTTCTATAATTCTCTCCATTGTTCTCATTAGGCTGCCCATTTTAGTATCAGATGAGGAGTTTGAGGGCATGGTTTCATCTTTGTAGGTCACTCTCTTCTCTGACCTCATCCTAGCTCTCTTTTCAATCAAGTTGACTTCAACACTAATAGCTTCCCTTTGCATTTATTCTAAAGTTGTGGGGTCTCTTTCTCTCAATTGGAATGTCATGTTCGGAGCAAAACCTTCAGAAAAATTCACTAGTGCTAGGCCTTGTGGGGGATTCATGTGAGGTGGGAGGGCATTGTAGACACTGTTAAACTTGGTGCAATAATCTTGTACACTCTCTCCTACATTCCTCTTAAAATTGTTATATTCAGAAAGGATTTGGAGGGGATTTTTCTTGATTTCCCACTTGTTTATGAAATTTTGATAGAGGTAAGGGAGATCATGTATTGTGTTAGGAGTTAATTCTTTGAACAATTTTTTGGCCTCTCCTCCTAAGATTTGTGCAAAGATCCTAATTTTAATGGTTTCTTCTTCTATTTCCATGTAATCAAAGGCATAATTTATCCTATCTACATGTTGTTGGGCAGTGATGGACTCAACGCCTGTGAAATGAGGGATCTTGGATTGGTAGTCATTTGGCAAAGTTACTAGAATTTGAGGTAAAGCCAAGGGGGCATACCCAACTACCATGATGGGAGCTAATGGAGGGTTTACAAGAGGAGGGTTAGTGTAAGGAGATGTATGATGAAGCAGAGTGGTTTGCACAGTGGTGGTATGGATGGGTGTGGTGGAAGTACTTGGCCCAGCAAACTGATTCTGAGCAGATTTGGTATGGAAAGAGTTGAAGTGATAGAGAAGCTGAAAGTCAGGTGGTGTGGAAGGAGAGGCTTCTCTACTAGAACTATGCTGCAAATCTATGGGCTCAAGGTCAATTTGGTTAATATCAGTTTGTGACTTGGTTCTGAAAAGATTCTTTATATAGTGCAAGTCAAACTGGGGATATTGCAAAGCTGTAAGATGTTCCGGTACAAAGCTTTTTCTATGAATGGTCCTAACAGTGGTTAAGTTTCCAGATCTAGAATTTTGCCACAAAATCTTCTCTGGGTCTTCAACTATGTTGGGATGGTTTGGGTTTGGATGAGATCTAGTACTGATCCTATGTGAAGCCAGATTTCAAACTTTAAATTTCGAGAGGCTAAATGTTTTAGGAATGTTTTCCGAAGGCTAACCTCTCTTAGTGCTTGGTAAACCTTCACAGTGTATGACTATACTTTTAAACTTCTCAGGGTTGGTTTGACACAATCCCAGGGAGTCTAATGAGGACTAGTGAAGTAATAGGCCTACTGGAGGCTAGTGGAGTCACCAGGTGGATATTTTTTGCTGTTTAAGGATGTATGTTTATGGTCCACCACCAATAACTGACAAAAAACCAATCTAGGGATGTTTTTTTTTTGGGTTTTATGAGTTCCTATATGTAGCCCTATGGTTTTGTATGAGTGTCCTATAGCTGAGTCATCATTTTGCTAGGATGGTGAAAGAATTAGATTCTACTCTATGGTAGAAAGCTTGAGTTCTCTATGATTTGATAAGGGTTTCTGAAGTCCTAAGGGATACTTAGATTATCACTGACTCAGACATCCCATCATGATCACCATTGTGTTAGTGATAGTGATGAGGTGGTTACAAATCACATGATATAGTTTGACAAGGGCTTCTAAAGCTCTAAGGAGGTATAAGCTTCTTATTTACTTAGAAGGTCCCACCGTGATCGCCATTATGTTAATGTCCTGTGATTTGGCAGATTGGTAGACCAAATGACAGGGTAACATCAGACCAGTATTTGAAGTCCTAGGACCTAGCCTTCCTGGACTCAGAGAGGGCTCTCTCTATTAGATGCAAAGTATGTGTTGTTGTTTTCTTTAGATGGTTGATTTTAGGCTAGTTGTTAAGTGTAGGGTTTGTTTATTGTTTTGGTTGGGTAAGATGAACAGGTAGAATAGGTGGAGTGAGAGGTCTCCAAATCATTTGGCTATGGAGCAATGAGAGTCATGGATATCTCAATAATGAATCAGAGTGCAGTACAGGGCCAATTTAGCAAGGTTAATGGATCCTTAAGGTTATGTGTGAAGTGGGATGGACATCGAGTTGGTGAATAAGGTAGGGAAAAGGGAAATCAAGAATAATTTGTCATGTACCTATAACAAGGAGGTCTTAAATACTGATAAGCAAAAGATATAACTCATGAGGCAAGGAAAACCATTAAGCTAAATGAAAATACTTAAACCAATAACCATTCAAGACAAACAATTTCAATGAAATATAGAAGGCGAGAAACTCATTTAACTTCTAGTGATTTCACCTTCAAGCTTTAGAAAAAATTTAAGATCACAGATAACTTTAATTCATGAAGAGGGAACTCCTAAACATCATAAATCAAGCTATAAAGAACTTTGAGGCAAAATGATAGGCATGGACAAAGGGCAAGATCAAAACAAGACCTCTTTGACTTAACCTAGCAAGAAATACTTCAAAGAGAGGTTTCAAGACAGAGTTTAGGTAGCATCAAATAAGCAGGGCTTACCATGAAACATATTTTTAAACTAGCATACTAATCCATTAATGAAACAAACAAGTTTAGGTGGGCCTAAGGAGCAGTTAAGAATTCCTTAAGCATGACCCAACATAGTAAAACATCAAGGAAATAGAAGGAAGGAGGACTAAGCTACTTCAAAGAGAATTTCTCAACCTATACTTTTCTGTTCTACTGCAACAAAGAAGGATGAAACATAATGATAACAAGAAAAAATGAAAAATTTAAGAATACATCACCATTAACCAAGCTTAGAGATCCTGCAAACAAGCTTCTCCATCATCAATCCAAGCAAGCCATTCATAAACTCCACAACACCAATTTATTCTCCAAGCTCATAAAAACCATGTATTTCTCTCAAAACTCATAAAATGCCAACATTTAAAAAGAAGCCCTCATGCTCTATTTAGCTTAGAAAAAAAGGGAAAAAACCCTAGATAGGTTTGGAAAAATTCAAAATCACCCATAAATGTCATTTATGCCTAAGAGACCATTCAAGGCCCAAGGCACAAAATATCTCATGAAATAAATGCTAAAATACGTTCTTGCACCTAATTATAGAGTGATTTGCCACAAAAAACAATAAAATATGATTTTACAATAAATGAGTGTGTTTTTTGACTTTTGGCCCAAAACACACTAAGCAATCCATTTGCGCAGCGCCACTTTTAACAGAAAATAGGCTTTTTTGCAACTAAGTTTTGGACCCCTTCCCGATGTCAAATTTGGCTCTGTGATGGGTTGATGGAAAGCCTGGTGAATCTACTTTCCAAAAATGTTTGTAGCTTCCTGATCCAGCTCTTGTAGCCTAGTCAAAATGTCAAAATAAAAATACTGCGATTAGCACAGCGCCAAGTCTGAAATAGAGGCAGAATGGTGACAATTTAGGTGTTTTTTGACCTTTTGAGGGGTCAAAAAATGCTCCAAATCATCTGAAACATGGTGAGAATAATGTAATAGGTGTGATAAATACAAAAATTCTAAGTTTTCCTCCAGAGGATGCTCCATGTATTAGCGTAGCGCCAATGGCGCTGCGCTAATTAGCCTTAAAAATCACAAAAAACAAAAAGTGTTCCAAATTTTCTCAAAATTGGTGGAGGCCTCCCT
Source organism: Pinus albicaulis (assembly GCA_034641835.2). Lineage (NCBI taxonomy): Eukaryota > Viridiplantae > Streptophyta > Pinopsida > Pinales > Pinaceae > Pinus > Pinus albicaulis. Next base: position 1,301,906,404 of record CM076572.1, on the reverse strand, counting down.
CGAGGGGTCTTGGAAAATCGTTGAGAATCTGAAGCTATAAATCCAAGGTTATCATGCAATTTTTCCTCCTTTAGGGTTTTGACTTCAAGGAGGGCTTCCTTCAGTTTGGCACAAATAATCTTGTTTTTCTCTGCATAATGCTTGCTCATCTTTTTTTGCAGCTCTAAGCCTTCATTTTTCTTCTTTAGCTTGGCCTCTAGGTGTATGTTTTCCCTCTCAAGCCATGATTCCCGATCATGTTCAATTTCCATGGCGAGGAGTTGATTTAGCAAATGTTGCTCTACTAGGGCAGATTCCTCTTCCTTCTGTTTTGCCAATGTTTTCCTTAACCCTATGGTTTTTGGCCTCTTCCTAGGCTGTTCCTCTTCAACTTCACTTTCTTCATATGGGCCTATGTATTCTTCTAGTTTCACTTGTGCTCTTTGGGCTTCTTTCTGGGCTTTGAGTGCTCTAGCCTCATAGATGGCTTGCTGGGCACTCATTTTCTTGTTTTCCATATGATAGAAGTGGATGGCATCCTTTTCCCTCTCCAACTCAGCTTCTAGGTCTTTTATTTGTGCATTCTTGTGTTGGAGGAGGGAATTCAAAATTCTTGTTTCATTTTCTTCATGACTGTCTATATGGATAATTTCAGACTCCCTTTCTATCTCAGGGTCGTGCTCCTATACCTTTACCTGTTGCTTACCTTTGTCAATTTGCTGAGTTGAGGTGGATGGCATGGTCCCTTGCCCTTTGGAGGCAGCAAACACATGCCTTGACCCTCTTTTGTAGGTGTATGTAAGAGAAGTGATGGTGGTTTTGGTAGTGTCTTCATTATGGATTTGACCCTTGGTGTTGTCATCGGCTTCTTCATCTATACTATGATCCTCTTTAGTGATCACATGCTCTGTTTGATCACTGCCTTCTTGACCTTTAACACCATCATCATCATCACCTTCTTTACTGCCTTCTGCACTATAGCTTTGGTCTTCATTTAGACTATCAACCCCTATACTTGCTTCATCTTGGTTTTGTTCATTACTAGGGTATTTTAATTCATCATCCCTTGCACTGTTATTATTTTCATTATCACTATGAGGCTGATTGGTGTCATGACTGTCATGACAGCGGTCCTGACAGTCATGACTATCTCCTTTTCTCTCTTGTTTCTTACTGCTTGTTCCATCAATGTCATCTTCTTTGTCACTGTCTTGTTCTTTCATATTTCCACTTTCCTTCTCATGACTTTGATCACTGTTTTCATGACCAAGCACATTGTCCCTTTGACTGTCAATATCCTCATATTTATCACCATCTTCTTCATCATTATTCTCTTTATCTGTTTCCATGTGTTCTACCTCTTTCTCACAATCTGTTGGCTCATCCTTATGTTCGTCATTTGTTTCCATGGACTTTGCCTCATCATGATCCTCTTGGTTTCCAACATTATCATCAAACTCATCTTCACTGTGATTTGTTTCATTGGCCTTACCGCTACCTTCAATTTCCTTCTCACTATAATCTGCCTCCTCTACCTCTTCTTCATCCTTTTTTCATTGCTGGTTTCTCCTCCTTCAAGGCTCATGTCATTTTCACTTTCAACCTCTTCATTTCCTCCAGCATCCTCTTGGTCATCACTTTGTTCATCTGCATCATCCTTTTCACTTTGGGCTGAATTATTTGCTTCATTATCATCACTGTTTCCCTCCAAATTGTCACTGTTTTTGTCTTCATCACTGTTATGTTCATTTCCCTCTTGCTCTTCCTCATTAATTTCTATCTTTGCCTCACTGATTTCATCACCTCTACTATCATCACCTTGTTCATTATTTCCACTTTCATCCTCTTCATTTGATGCATCAATATAAGGGGAAGAAGGGAGATTTTATTGCGGTGAGGGTACTTGTGTAGATGAGGAGGGAAAATTTGGCTGAGGAGTAGGTTGGGGGGTTGTAAAGACTTCATGTGTTATGAATACCTACCAAGGTATACCATGCTACTCCAATTGATGTAATATCACCATCTTGATCAAGGAATGGTGGAATAAGATTTGCATTTGTTGGGATGGATTACTCCTCTGGACAACAGAAGACATCTTCTCCATACTTCTATAGAGATAATAGGACAAGTTGAGCTTCTTGACCTGTGTGAAATGCATGAGGAGTTTGACATGATAGGAATAGAGCCTGGAGTATCTCCCCTCACAGGTGAAGTACTTCATGATAACCAACATCAAGGGTGAAAATCTGTGTTTGAGGTGTGAGAAAGGGAAAACTGTCTTGCTGCCTCCTCTATACCTTGTTTTGATAAAGGGCTCTAAAAAGTCTTTGTCCAATTTTCGCTTCTTAGACCAATTCTCACCTATAGCAGGGATACCTGTGGCCTCAGAGATGGCACTTGTTGAGATCTCAAAATCCACTCCACTCCTGCAAGGCTTGAGTTCTTGTTGTGTAAGTTGAGAATGAGGAGCCTTGTAAGCTCAGGGTGTCTCTTCACTTGTTTGACCTTCTCACAAATTAAAAACAACTTGCATTATGAAAAAATGACAAGATCCTAGGAGAGGAGGTGATGGCCACTGTGCTCTGAGGTTCCAATCTATTGAATTTTCATCCCTTATGTTTTGGTCTCAAAGGCCTTTTATCTTTATCACTGCTACTATTGTTCTCAGCTCCTGACATGATGATGGGAGATGTTGGTTGACAACCTAGGGTTTGGTGAAGCAAGGTGAAAAAGGTGATGAAGTGAACTTTGGTGAATGAGTGATGTGGAGGCTAGGGTTCTTAGGATTGAGTAGCTTTGGAGCTTAAGGAGGCCTTTCTCAAAAGTGTATTGCAACCATATTAAATCACTTACCCTCACATGACATCAAACTGGTTTCAAGGAGGTTTAAAAACAAAGGCTCTTTTGCATGCAAGACCTAGGGTTTAACCACTTAAGGTTTGGAATTTAAAGCCAAAAAAAGAATAAAATCAATTTTGAAAATTGCTTGGGGATAAGGAGGGAGGGTCACCTACCAGTGTTAGCCTTTGGTGAACCTTCAGAGAAGAAATGGAGGACAAAAAATTGACCTTGAGGAAATATTTTTCCCCTTTGGAGGTCCTCTTCATTTGTGCAACGCCCTGCCCGAGCTATCGGGTCGGCTTGTTAGTGCAACGACGACAAGCCTGCCCGTGGGTTAGCACAGAGCCGGGCGCGTGCAGTAGTGTTTAGTCCTCGGGTGAGTCGGGCCCACATTTGCACAGTGCCCAATATTAGCGCAGAGCCGGGCCAAATTTGTGCAGTGCACTGTTCTAAATGGGTGGAGGATGTATTAGCGCAGTGCCAGTGCTTTTTTGCGTAGCACCACTGACTTGCGCAGTGCTAGAAAAAACTTGCCCAGAGACGGTCAGAAAACTCTGTTTTCTCTCCTGAATCTTCTTTCTCTTCACCAAGTGATGAATGAGTTTGAAATAAAAATTAAAACACGTTTATACCCCTTGAGAGTAATAAATTAAATTCATAAACCCACTTTACTATGTTAGCATTGGGTCACTTTATAATTTCCACTAATGTCTTCTTGGCATTTTTGCAAGTGCCTATAACCTTCTTAAGTGATTTTCTTTGGGTAATGGTGTATTGAAGGATGAAAAGAACACCCCCCCCTTTTTAGCTTTGAAATTTTGGGGACTGTCCAAACTGTCTCTTTTGAAAAACTGAAACCATGGTTTTACCCTTTATGTCATTTCTTGAGTGCAATTGACATAAAACATGAGTTTCTCACCTTTTATTGATTTGACAGTGATATGTCTTTTTGGAAAAGATGTGTACATCATGCTTACCATGTTTTTTTTTCCTTGGCCACTTTGATTTTCTGCAGGTGCCTACAACACATTTTCCTTTGGTCTTCTTAGTCCCTTTTGGAGCTTGACACTTGATTTTCTCAACTGTGAACTTATGCTTAGAATGATTTCATCCTTTGGCACTCCACCTCATGCTTGCCTTCTTTTGATCATTTTTAAGACATTTGACTGTACTGGGAAAACTAAGCTCCATCACAGTAATATTTTTTTTTACCATTTCTCCCTTTGGTGTAGGTGAAGCAGTGTTGCTTTGACAAACCCTAGAAAGCACCTTGGATATCCTTTGAATGCCTTATGCTGCTATGAAGGAGGAATTATCATCTTCATTTGACCTGTTTTGTCTATCTTTCCAAACTCTTAGGTTTTAGGGATGTTAGAGAAGAATAAGCAGTGTTGTATTCTAACTTCTCTATAGCCCTTTCAAGTTCATTCATTTCTATTTAGTTCACCTCACCTTTTTCCCTTATTCATTCGTGATTTCTTAAAATCTTCAATGTGTCCTTGGTTGTGTGGCTGTGCCTTCTATCCTTGTGGTCTTTGCACTGGCTCCTTGCATTGGTGCCTTGCTTGGCAACACTGTTTTGTCAACCAATCCCAAAAACCTAAACCTCATTATACATAGGCCTACTGCCTTTCCTTGTTGTGGATGTCTGCTTGTGATGATTCACTCTATTACCTTATCTCTTTTTATGCTGATGGCCATCTTCAATCTTTTTTTGTAGAAATGTGGGCAAGGGCAGCTGTCCCTTGCAGAATTTTTACTTTGGCCAAGGAGGCCTTCCTTGAAGGGTTTTGGATCAGTTTTGGACAAATTTACTTGACCTTCTTCTTCTTTGAATGCAGCCTCTTTACACAAGAAAAACATAGATTTTTAGAACTCCAAATGAAGCCTATGACCTATGAAACCCTAGGTGACCTAGTGGAAGGCTCTTTGGACTTGACCTTTGCTTGAAAACTTGATTTGGGATCCTTAGGTTTAAAACAGAGTTTTGTACAAATTGATGTATTGAAGATCCAAAACCCAATGTACTTGATTTATCTAAAGAGCCTACAGAGATAGTTTTAGGACCATCAATGCTTGAGGTATTTTGGAGATATAAGAGAGCTGGTTAATTGCTAGCCCTAGGTAGCAGTGGAGGGGTTAGGCAAAACAAAACAAAGGATTGAGGCTAAAGGTGACAAAACATAGACAAAATGAGTGACATGAGCCCATGATGGGTCTTCTGGGATTGGTGAGCTGAGCTTGACATGATGGGATGATGAAATAGTGAAAATTTTATCCTAAGGATAATGAAGGTAGTGAGATTTCTAGAACTCACAATGTTTATGAACTTTGTTTCTAGAAATATAGGATAAGTATTTAGTCATCCATGAGAAGAAGATATTACTGATGACTAACACTATATATAGGAGTCCATGGGGTCACAATATAATCCTTTTCGACCTAAAAATAATAGTGTAATGGCACAATAACAACTATATGGGGGTTACAAGGGTACAAAAATAACCATAAGGGGGATACACTAACAACAATAAGGGACTACAATATCAAGGATCAGATGGAGTATATTGTGAGAGATCATTAGAAAAAACTGAATATTTATTTAGTTAATGCGGGGCAAATGAAGAGGCTAGTTAATGCAATTAAAACTTTTTTGCTTCTCATGATCAAGAAAAAGGATGATGTTGACTATGAATCTTTTGAAGGATGTGATGAAAAATGAAAATCTGATTTATTTGATGTGGTAAGTGAGCATGGTGAGATGTTTCAAGAACCAAATGGGTTACCTCCCAAGAGGTAAATTCAACATGAGATTTAGTTGTAGAAGGATGTTCCACTTCCAAACATTGGTATGTATCACATGTCAATTGTGGAGAGTTTGGAAATCAAGAAGAAAATTCAAGAATTGCTGAACAAAGGTATCATACGCCCATCTACTTCGCCATGTATTTCACCAATCTTTTTGGTACCAAAGAAGGACAGGACTTGGTGCATGTACATAGATTTTCGTGCACTGAATAACATCACAATAAAGAATCGCTACCCACTCCTACACATTGATGATTTTCTAGATCAGTTAAAGTATGAAAGATATTTCACTAAGTTATACTTTCGAAGTGGTTATCATCAAGTTAGAATAGCCGAAGAAGACATTTGGAAAAGTGTATGGTTTCTAAAATACAGCTTCCAGAAGACATTAGACTGTTGAAATTTAAAGCCTTCCATTCCTAGCATACTGAGCTATTTCTGCATATTAATGTTGATCTTCTTCCAAATCCACTGCTGGAGATTGTTAGTGTTCCATATCAAACTCTTGATGACGAGGCAATCTGTCATGCTTACAATGAAAGCACAACAAGTCAATCACAAATAAGTAATCAAACCATGGTGAATGAAGTTAGACTATACATTAAGACTTTTATGAGTAAGATGACAAAATGGGAGAATGAATTGAATAATCTTGGGACTAGAGTTAAAAATTGTGAAGATGAAATGAGGAAATTAGAAACCAATCTAAGTGAAGTGGAGAGATGAATGACACAACAATAAAAAATGAGCTAGGTTTGGTGGACATGAAGATACAAGAGATGAACAAAAAAATTTCGAAGTATCAATGAGATAGAGAAGCAGAGAGACAATTAGAAGCATAGTCATAATTGAAGGGGAGGAAGATAGTTGAGAGGTGTACAAATTTAAATAATTTACAATTTGATTTTGATTCTAGCAGGGTGTTTTTACCCATTGTTCGCAGGTAGAGCCATTAACTTCAAAAACGTACAATAGGAAAACGAGAATGAAATTGGAAATTATGAGAGAGATTTTTGACCAGTACAAGGCAATGAACAAAAACCTCTCTCCGATTTTACACAGGTGTCAGGAGCAGGGAGAATCGAAAACATGTATGAGGGCCATTTTTCAAGATTTATGTTTCCCTATTTAAGGCATGATTTTGTGATGACTGTTGTGGAGAGCTAGAGATGAATTTTGAAAATCCGAGAGAGGTTTTTTTACCAGCACGGGAAAATAAAAATAAACTCTCTCCTAGTTTTCATAGGTGTCACCTTTGGGGAGAAAAAAATATCTGAGTGTACCCCTATTCTCAGCAGGTTCGACCCAGATTTCAGTTCAGATATTTAGAGATTTACTTGCTATTTTCAGCCAAGATAATTGAGTTTGATCTCCTGAGCCTAAGGAATGCATTTGATATAAATCTCTATGTTTGTAACAGAGAAAATGGAGTAGTATTAGAGAAGCAATAGTGCCAGCGCTGCATTGGAATTTATGATCCAGCAAAGGTAGTGCGAATGGCAGAACCAGATGTCAGGATCATTTATCGTTGCCTCTTCGAGACCACCCCTGCTAGTTTTGGGTTCGATTTACCATCCATGAAAGGTATCCAAAGTTAAAAGCCATAGGATGTGATTACCAGATGTATTTTTCTTGGCCCTTTGCATGGCCACACTTGTCCAGTTTCTGCTTAAATTGTAATCAATGAAAAGTTTTTGAAGAGATAGGGAAACCGAATTAGTATTTAGTTAGAAATTGCATGCCTTAGCAATATCAAGGGTTGGTTGGTTGTTCCTTGTTAGAATCTGCATTGTAAGAATCATTGTATTGGAGCACTATAGTTTTTGAGTTGGGCATCAATAATAAGAGATCGTTCACAGGATTCTTGAGCTATGTTAATGGTGATGTTTTTTCCTACGTGTTACTTTTTTCTTTGTATTTCATGTCATGCATCGATTTATCTGATTGTAAAACAGAAAATTTAGATTAAGATTTGCCAAGAGAGCACCTTAATTCTGTTTGTGTTTACTATCTTAATGTTTTCTTCTGAAGTATAGTTAAAGAATTCTTAACTTCTCTTTAACTATTACTGAACTCACTACTTTCTTTCATCTCGTATTCAGACGGCCAGTAAGATCCAGTATGCATAGCTAGCTTGCCTTATGAATGCCCTTGAAAAGTTGATGCATAATTCAGCCCTTTATGGCTCCATATCCCAATGGATTAATTTTCACAGCTCTATATGTCCAACCACATAATCAATCAAAACAAACAACCCTCATAATTTATATCACTAGCCTAATATCAACATTTATAACCATCAAGCTAAATCATAAAAACAGAGAGAGCCCTCTCCGAGTCTAGGAAGCTAGGTCCTGGACTCCAAAGTGGTTTGATGTTGTCCTCTATCATTTATTCTTTCCAATCTTATAAATTATAGGGCCAGAACATAATGTCGAACATACTGGGGATTTATTGAAAAGGCTTAGTATTTCATCAGAACTTAGAAACCCTAGTCAAAACATTGTGTGATTCAAGTATTTTCCAAGGTCGGTATTTGGTTGTTGATGGTGGAAAATAGCCAGACACAAGAAAGTTGAAATCATCCACCTGACGACTCCAACTCAGATCAGTTCCATTCAAAGACTCCACTGAAGGAAGGACCTAAAACATGACCAGTCAGCCTGGAAAGAGAAAGTATTCAAGTCCAAATTGGTTCAAGAAATTGTTGGTTTTATCTATAATTATGTTCTATATTACTTTAAGCCTGATCAAGAGTACACTGCTAAGGTTTACGTTGATCATTGGAAAATTGATGAGCCTTAAGAAGCTAAGACCCAAATTGTAGATCATGTACATACTCATACACCTGTGCACATCCCGGATGCACTTGTGGAAAACCAAGTGAAACATGAGCCTCATGCTTCATCTCCTGCTCTTGCTAAATTCCAAAATGGTTATAAGCCTCCTGCTTTAGATCCTATACCTGTAAAAGTCCCAGACAGATACAAGCCTCTGGTTTTTCCTCATATCCTCCATGAAACCCCTACAAATTTTAGGAATAATCTACCCAGATTTGAGGGAGAAAATGCAAAGATCAGTGCCGAAAAGCACATTCAAAATATTGAGGATTTTATTGATTTTTTTGAGGTGGGAGGAGATGATGTGTGTATCCGAATGTTTTCCCTATCGTTGCAAGGTAAAGTTAAAAATTGGTTGAAAGATATTCCAGATGCAAGCATTAGCAATTTTCATCAATTCACTCAAGTTTTCCTGGATAGATGGGTGGTCATGGGAAATATTTTTATCATCATAGAAGAGCATAACCATTTAAAAAGACAGCCAGGGGAGACAATACAGCATTTTTCAGCCAGGTTCAATAAGGTATACCATTCGATGCCTGCTAAGATAAAGCCACCCCTAGGGTTATCTCTCTGGCACTACCCAAATGCATTTGACCTAGAGATGGTATTATAGTTAAGAGAAAGGAACCTTGGAACCCTTGAAGAGATGAAAAATATGGAAGTTGATGTGGAAGAAAACTTGATGAATGGAGAGGAAAAGTTAAAGGCCATGGAGAAGGATAAATTAGAAAAAGAGAAACTGATATCTTCAGAGATAAAACTAGATATTTTGATAAACACCACCAATGAAATGATGCATATATTAGCAGGAAAGAGGAACTTGTTGTTCAAATACCTCAAGTTCCATTAGTTCCAAATAATACAAGCATCAATGTACCTAAGCAGTTCGTAGCCCATCCTGGACACCCTACGATGAAGTCCAAAATCAGAGGGAGGCAGGAAAATCCTCAACAACAATGTACATAATAGATGACCTTGAAAACAAAGATAACCATCTCGAATATGATTATCAAGAAGAAGAATATATGTTTGAGATTGAGGCTGACTGTACAAAGAAAACAACACTATCTTCAAGGAAAGAAGAAGCCCAATCATCACAATGCAAAAATGGCAATCAAACTCTTCATACTGAGAAAGATTGTAAGGAGGAAAATGCAGAAAGTTTTCAAGTAAGTGCCTAATGCCTTCCTCTCTTTTTTGCCTCATTATTAAGAGAAAATTACCAAAAACTTGTTAATATGAAGGAGGAGGAATACTCTAATGAATCAATAAAGGAAGAGATGGATGATACAAACCCTATTTTAGATCAAGAAATTCAGTCCCTGAATCATATTGAAATCATAGAATCTGAAACAGATGATGAATTGATTCAGATTGATTCTTTTCCCTTATGCTTTAATGCATTTCAAATTTTGAAAGGGAATATAGATCACATCCTAGTTGATAATCACAGGAGAAGAGAACTCTCTCACCAATCAGACGAGGAAAACATGGATGATAAAAAATATGTTGTAGATCCAGGGGTTCAGCCCTTGAGTCCTTTTGAATATCAAGTAGCAAATGAAATCACAGAGTTTGAAACATATGATGAATTGATCAAGTTTGATTCTCTACCTTTATGCTTTAATGCATTTCAAATTATGAAAGGGAATCAGGATCACATTATGGTTGATAATCATAAGAGAAAACATGAGGTCTTAGAATAACCCACGCTACCATCTAGAGCACCACATGACGCAATAGTAGACACGTTGGATGGTTTCTTCTTTCAAATTCAGTCTTCCTGTGTTTAGAATGCTCTCAAAAGCTACTATGATATGGATATGATCAAACAATCTTCCCCATTGTATGATTCAATATAAGTATTGACACAACATTCATCAGATAACATGCAAACATGTTCCGAGTTGATTGAAGACCTGGAGAGCACATCTGCAGTACTAGGTTATGAGCTGAGTTGGCTAAGTCAGAATACCTATAAATAAGTCAAGAATATCTTGATCCAATGGCTATCTATATGGAGAAATTGTTCTTTACAAATCCAACACATATTTTCGGTATGTCAGTGGTTTTTTTAGTATACCAAGAGCCATGTAAACAAGATCATGCTGGAAATTTCTATCAAACACCATTATCAGGTTTGTCTCTGAACATGGTGAAAAGAAATGAAAGAACAAATATATTAGAGCAATTGCTTGACTGGCTGCACTGGCATTATTGTATCATTTAGAAGGGCAACAATTTCAATAGGTTAGGGTAGGTAGGGGTGAAAATAAGCTCAGTAATATGAGCATCTTTCCAATTTTAGTTTAAGATTGATTTTAATTTTCAGTTTCAGCATAGTTCAGATTTTAGCATTCAGTTTTTCTAGGTGCAACAATATGTTTAGTTTGATGGTTTGCAGTGGATAAGTTTAGTTGTATATTTTAGTTCAGATTTACAGTATGAAAATAAGCTGGTTGGGCAAACATGTGGTCTATTTTTTTCAGTCAAAGTCAAAATAAATAATCAGCTAGTTTCCAGTCACTGAGTTGCATGACAGATCAAGACACAAGTTGTGGGATCATCCCAATCGATAAGGCACTAATTTACGAATCCAGAGATATGAGATTCTTGACACCTCCTGTGGAGCTGCCATCCCCAGAAGGAGCCGATGTTGGCATAGGATAAATTTTAAATTTACACTATGTCCTACATATTTTCAAATTCATTAGCGAAAATGGGACAAATTTGAAATGGCTTCACCAAATTTTATTCCAAATGAAATTAGATTTATTTAAAATATAGAATTATTTAATTAATTTTGTGTTTAGAGAAAAGCTGAATGAGTATGGAGTTGAAAACATTGAAGAAATTTCCCTAATGGATGATCCAAAAAATGAGGGGGAAAATCGAGGTTTTGCATTCTTGGATTTCTCAAATCACCAATGTGATTAGTGATGGAGATCTTGTCTGAGCAGTATGGCCAATGGGTGGAGCTTGGATTTGTACACATCTTTGGGAACACTATAATTATACACATGACAAGGGATTTTTAGAGAGTAAGGCATACCCATTTCTGAAAATATGTGTTGCGTTTCTATTGGACTGGTTACTGGAGGATACTAAACTTATCCTTGTGAAAAATACTACAACTTCTCCAGAGCATCAATTTATTGCTCCAGATGGTCATAAATATTGTGTAAGTTTTGCAACTACAATGGACATGGAAATCATCAGAGAAGTATTATCGGCAAATATTTATGCAACTCGGGTATTGGGAAATACAAGTTATGATTTAATTTCAAAACTTAAGGATGCAGAACTCAAGACTTTTCCTCCAAAAGTTTCTAGGGATGGTTCCTTAATGGAATGGGAACAAGTTTTTCAAGATCCGGAAGTGCAACATCGACACATGTCACATTTTTTTGGTTTGTATGTAGGTCATACAATAACAAGGGAGGCTACCCAAGACTTGTGCTAAGTTCCTGTCAACAACCTGCTTAAAAGAGGGGAGGATGGTCCATGATGGTCAACAGTGTGGAAGGCTTCACTATGGGCATGTCTTCGTGACAATGAACATGCTTATAGAATGGTAAAGAAAATGATCACCTTGGTAGATCCTACTCATGAAGAAATATTTGAAGTTGGACTCTATGAAAATTTATTTATAGTACATCCACCTTTTCAGATCGATGCAAACGTTGGATTTGTAGCTGCCATTGTAGAAATGTTGGTTCAAAGTGACAAAGCAAATATTTTTCTGCTACTTGCATTTCCAAGAGATAAATGGCCAAATGGGTGTGTAAGTGGGTTAAGGGCTAAAAGTCATGTGTCAGTTGACATTTTTTGGAAAGATGCTGTTGATATGGCCATCAAAAATTTGAAAGGCACGGTCTTAAAACTGTCTTCTGTCATAGAATTACATGATAAACCCAAGTTTATGAAATGTGAGAATGCTTTTCTATCTCTCACTTGGAGTATTGTTTATCAATGACTTGCAACGAAAACAACTGCTACGATATACAATTGGCTTGTTTCTCTTTGTGGGGGGGGGGGGGGGGGAGATTGGTTTTATTCCAAACACTATATCATTGCTGTCAGTTGCAGATATGCAGAAAATTGGTGTATCAGAACGAAAAGCAAGCTACAGTCATGACCTTGTGTCCAAATTTATGTCAGGAGTTATTTCGGATTCTTTGATATTTGAAATGGATGACGAGTCTTTGATTTATTAAATAACTTTTGTGAGGGAAATTGATATTTGGTTTGTGCATATGTTCATGATTTTTTCTTTTCATAGACCTGTTGTGTTGCTGGTTGGGGATTTTGGTGTTCATAAAGAGCCCCAAAAAAAGAGTAGATTAGTTAAGCAAGGTGTTCGTGGAGGATATCAGGCTGGAGAAGTTAAAGCTGAAGGTGATAAGGGAAATAAGTCCCGTAAAATGAGGATCGTGGTCGTAATGATTGAAATTGTGGACGTCGACCTAAGAATGACCAGAAAAAGGAAAAAGTTCAAGTTGATTTAGGACCCCCTCTATGCTCCGAAGTTTAATGAATGAGGGGGGGTACGAAATAGGTTTTTTTCATTAACCACATGGCAAGTGGAGGATTTTTCAACCCCCCCCCTTCCAAAAAATCTTACTACCTGTTGGGCCCTTCGAAATCTATTTTCGGGTTTTGCATGACAAACTCAATAGTATACAAGCCAGTGCCCAAGCACAAGACATCAGGGCACATGGAGGAAGAGCTCATGACGGGTTATGATGGTCTCCTATGCATCAATGATCAAGGGTATCTAGTGTTGCAAATTGTGGATAGTTGTGATAGCATGAACACGCAAGAAATAAGAATGGATTTTGGGTGGCGTTGATGCAATCCTGAAGCTAAAGAATCTACAAACATTAAAAGATGCAATGAACAAGCTCCGTAAAATTGTGAAGGATAACATTGAAATGAATATGGATATTCTCATTATCCCTCAAGATGACTCTACTCAAAACCCTTCACCCGCTGGTGATATGAAATTCAACATATAGACAAAGGCTTGCTCCGGTAACAAAATTCATCGTTTGTATATTTTTTAAATGAAATTTTTGAGAAGGCTGGAAGATACAAGTTTATATTTTCTATGGTGAAAAATCAATATGAAAATTTTATGTTGATAGAAGAAGAGATATTTGTGGAAGCATCAGAGAAAGATTGGGAAGTGGGAAGTTGATTTTCAATTGCCAGATGTTGAATGTGCATGGTTTCTAGCATAAGTTGATAGTTGATTTGTGTACTCTGATTTTTTTTCAATACAATTCCGATCAGGGAAAGTGTATGGTGCCTAAAATCCAGCTTCCAGAAGACATTAGACTATTGCAATTTAAAGTCTTCCATTCCTGGCATACCGAGCTCTTTGTGCATATTAATGTTGATCTTCTTCCAAATCCACGACTAGAGATTGTTAGTGTTCTGGATCAAACTCTCGATGACGGGACAATCTGTCATGCTTACAATGAAAGCATAGCAATTAAATCACAAATAAGTAATCAAACTATGGTGAATGAAGTTATATTGTACATTGAGACTTTTATAAGTAAGATGATGAATGGGAGAATGAATTGAAGCAGCTTGGGACCAGAGTTAAAAAACATGAAGATGAAATGAGGAAATTTGAAACCAATCTAAGTGAAGTGGAGAGTTGAATGACACAATAATATAAAAGGAGATAAGTTTGGTGGACATAAAGATACAAGAGATGAAAAACAACTTTTCGAAGTATCAACGAGATAGAGAAGCAGAGAGACAATTAGAAGCATAGGCATCATTGAAGGGGAGTGTTATCACTCACAAAAAATGAAGCATCATTTGAAAAATTCATATGGAGAATGTGTCAAGGCATGATTAAGACCATGCAAGAGGAAAGAATCAAAAATTCTAATGGCAGAGGTCATTTTTTGCATGCTACGAAAGTATGCTACGAAACTGTCATACTTTCGTAGCGTGCTGTTTTGAAGGTTTTTGAGTAGGGTTTTGGACAGTTTCAAAAAGGTGGACACTTTCAAAGGATAAAGGTACTTTTCCAGCATTCATCCAAGACTTGAAGACTATGAGATGAAGACAACTCATCAACCAAACCATTCGTTGAAGATAAGGACTTGTTTTCCTAAAAAAATAGGGTTTATTTCTAGATTTGGAGGAGGGTAATCAAGATGTCAAGTAGTGATGAGCTCCATAATAGCTCATTCAAACATGTGAATCATTATTTGTCAGATGTATAACTGTTTCAAGAGATAAGGTAGTTGATGTAATAACTAGTTGTTTGAGTCCTATTAGGAAAATTATTGTTGAATAGAATAGGTGTCATTTTCTCATTAAAGTACATGTTTTCTTGTCATGCAAGGTGTCATTAGGAAAAATTCGATGAATCTAGACAAGAGGCAGATCATATCTCATGTAACAAGTCTATTAAAGGGCAGATATTTGAATTTGTAAAGGGTTGGATATTTTTTGACAATACTGCAGCTTTATGTAATTTGACTATTTTCAGTAATACAGAGGATTTTTTACTTGACCAACCTGAGATTCTCATGGAGTTTTTAGTGCTTATTTGATCTATAATTTATATGTGTAAAATTTGCAGTGGTTTTCATCTTTAATGCTCAGAATTCATAGGTGTATTCTTTGACTTCCTTTATTGATGAATTGGCTGTGTTATTTCATGTTTCATGTGCGATTTATCTTTGCTAAAAAATCTCACCTCCCTCAGCTTCCATGTCAAGTGAACTTACCACTGAACTACTGAATTTGTTGACTCCATAAGCCCAATGATTGTAGAATTACACTCTTTTCAACCTACACACATCACAATCAAGTTATTTTCCAAGTATAGTTAGCCATCTAGTTTCATCATTATCAAATATCATTAACCCCTTTGAGAGAACCCTCTCAGATTAAAGAGGCTAAGCTTCAGTTACAAGTTGGTTTGAAAAAGTTACATGAAGTTGTCTGATTAGAAACCAATAAAGTGAAATTTTGTGATAATAGGGTGGAAGACAATCGAGAGGCATACAAACTTAAATAATTTACAATATGATTTTGATTCTAGCAAGGTGTTTTTACCCATTGTATGGAAGAAGAGCTATTCACTTCAAAAATGTATAGCAGGAAAACGGGAAGGAAATTGGAAATTATGAGAGAGGTTTTTGACCAGAACGGGTAAATGAAAAAAAACCTCTCTCATATTTTACACAGGTGTCAGGAGAAGGGAGAATCAAAGACATGTTTTAGGGCCATTTTTTCAAGATTTCAGTTTCCCTATTTAAGGCATGATTTTGCGGCGACTGTTGTGGAGAGTTGGAGATAAATTTTGAAAATATGAGAGAGGTTTTTGACCAGAACAGGGAAAAGAAAAATAAAATCTCTCTTATTTTTCATAGGTGTCACCATTGGGGAGAAAAAAAAATTCTGAATGTACCCCTATTCTTAGCATATTCGACCCAGATTTCAGTTCAGATTTTTAGAGATTTAATTGTTATTTTTGACCAGGATGATTGTGTTGGATATCCTGAGCCTAAGGACTATATTTGATATAAATATATACGTTTGTAACAGAGAAAAGGGATTAGGATTAGAGAATCAAAGTTCTAGCGCCGCATTGGAATTTATGATCCAGCAAAGGTGGTCTGAATGGCAGAGCCAGATGTTAGAATCATTTATCGTTGCCTCTTCGAGACCACCCCAGCCAGTTTTGGGTCTGATTTACCATTCATGAAAGGTTTCCAAAGTTAAAATCCACTAGCAGTGTTCCAGATGTATTTGTCTTGGCCCTTTGCATGGCCACACTTGTCCAATTTCTGCTTAAATTGTAATCAATGAAAATTTGTTGAAGAGATAGGGCAACTGACTTAGTCTTTAGTTAAATACTGCATGCCTTAGCAGTATCAAGGGTTGGTTGGTTGTAACTTGTTAGAATCTGCATTGTAAGAATCAATGTATTGGAGCAATAGTTTTTGAGCTGGGCATCAATAATAAGAGACCGTTCACAAGATTCTTGAGCTATGTTAATGGTGATGTTTTTTCCTCTGTGTTAATGTTTTCTTTGTATTTCATGTTGTGCATCGATTTATCTGATTGTAAAACAAAAAATTTAGATTAAGATTTGCTGAGAGAGCACCTTAATTCTGTCTGTGTTTACTATCTTAATGTTTTCTTCTGAAGTATAGTTAAAGAATTCTTAACTTCTCTTTATCTATTGCTGAAACCACTGCTTTCTTTCATCTCATATTCACACTACTAGTAAGATTCAATATGCATAGTTATATTTCCCTATGAATGCCCTTGAAAATTTGAAGCAAAATTCAGCCTTTTATGAATCCATAGCCCAATGGATTAAGTTTCACAGCTCTATCTGTCCAACCACATAATCAATTAAAAAAAAACAACCCCCATAATTTCTATAACTAGCCTAATATCAACATTTATAACCATCAAGATCAATCATAAAAACAGAGAGAGCCCTTTCTGAGTCTAGGAAGGCTAGTTCCTGGACTCCAAATCGGTTTGATGTTGTCATCTATCATTTATTCTTGCCAATATTATAAATTATAGGGCCACAACATAAAGATTGCAAGGGGAAGGTAAAAATCTCAAGCCAATCCGTTATGGTCCATTTAAAATTCTGGAAAAGATTGGTACTAATGCATTTAAACTATTCCTCCTTATATGCAAATATATTCTGTCGTTAATGTTGATAATTTGAGATTGTTTGAGCCTCCTTTGATTGATGATCAAGGAGAGAATATTCAGCTGCCATCAATAGATTATTTCTCACCAGAATATCTTGATGAACTTTAGCAAGATCTCATACTTGACAGAAGAATCAGAACTTCAATAAGAGGGAATGTCGAATACCTTAGAGTGGGAGTCAAGGGACAAAATCCTTTAAAGGCCAAATGGATGGAGAGTGAAAGGGTGAGGGATTGTACCCTCACATGCTGAACAATTGATAGTATCTTTTGGGGTCCAAAAGGCTTCTAGTGGGGAGGAATGATCAGAAGCTCAATATTTAGCTAAAAAATGAAATTTCTCAAAAATGTTTCAAACTAGAGTGATCGGATAGAGCTCATCACCAGGATTCCAACGCAAAAAGTTTCATAAAAATCCGAGTTCATATGAGTAATTTATGGTCTGTTGTTCATTTTCCCAAACATGTAAAAAATGTGCAGAATAGTGATAGACTGATGAATTTCTAGTCCAATCAACACCTCATAAATCTTCAGGGAATATTCTCCAAATTTTAGCCAGTGACGCTGTGACAAGTTTCAGAATCAGATTCGCCAATGTTGCTTGGGGAAATTTAATTTTTCCTCCTAATCCTAAGTTGGAAATTTCTACTATGGTGGATTATTATTATTATGGTGAAATTTTTGAGCCGATGGGGAAGGTCCACGTGCCCCCCCCATGGCAAGGTTGGTTAGCATGATTTTTTATTCAATGTCAAGTTGGCTGCATTACATATATTATACCAAGGCTTGGACTATACTCAAAATGCTATATCAAATGGGGTGCATATACATGTTTTATTATAAGGTTGAAACCATAGCACGAGTGCAACATATATATCAACAACATACATTATAAACCAAAGTTTATACTATGGTTAGATCCAAATTTTTATGCAACAAATGTTTTGATGGGGTCGGGGTTGAACCAACGACCACCCTCCTACAACACCAATGAATTACCACTATACCAACCACCACAGTCCTTACCCTATAAGGAATTCACCACTATTTCAATTAACACACAGTGGGAGTTGGGGGTTCGTAGGGGGCCAGCCCCTTAGGCCAGCCCCCTCCCACATGTCCGAGTGTCGAGAACAGGAGCTAAAGCAGATTCTGGTGGAATTTTAAAACGCAATTAAAACCGTATTATTAACGATAATTTGTGGGTTAACCACGATAATCCGAGATTAACGGTAAGTGCATGTTAGCGCTAAAAGCGACCATTAACCTCACCTAAATCCTGCTTATCGATAATTAATTGTGCGCTTATCTTAGGTCGTTTTGGCAGACGCACCAAATTTGACGAAATATCCACATTTAGTGGAGTTAACTGGCAGACTTCCAGAATTAGTGGAGAAAAACTAGGAAAAATTGGTTTTTCCATAACTAAGGAAATTTTCGACCAATTTTGGCTCAAGAAGAGTCATTCTTGGTAGAGTTTGATGTTTTGGAGCCATTGGAGCATGTTGCAGAGGCAACAGGAGACTGTAAATAGTACGTTGCATAATTGAAGCTAATACAAAGGCCCACACTATGAAGCTGGACCAAGGAGATGCAACCCAGGAGAGGTGAACTCCTTCATCAAAAACTTGTGTATTTTTCTTTGTTATTTTTGCTTGCTATTTTTTTATAAGTTTTTGTTCATCATTGAATTTCCATGATTTCAAGTTCATGAAATACACTTAATCTCATCAATTTTAATGAATTGTCAATCATAAACACATTTATAAACCCTTGTATGATAAGCAAACCAAAGCACTTTCATGTTAATTATGAAACTGATATTAACACAACATTAACTAACAATCAATTTTAGAATAGTACATCATTGATGAGTGAGGTGTGCATGTGGACCCAAAAAATATACAATTCATTCGAGATTGGCCATCCTCAACCACTCTAATAGAGTTTTGTAGCTTTCTGGGACTTTCCAACTTCTATCGCAGGTTTGTGTTGTGATTCTCTCATATCACTTGGCCTATGAATCAAGTCACCAAGGGACTCAGAGCAAAAGAAAAAATATTTTGGTATGAATCCCAAGAGAAGGAATTTGTTAATTTAAAGCATCACCTCTTCTTTGCACCAATGCTCACATTACCAAGCCTACAACAACCATTTGAGATTGAGACAGATGCCTCTGACTATGCGATTGGTGTAGTTCTTGATCAGTAGGGTCATCCAGTAACATATCATAGTGAGACACTTTCAGACATAATTTGAAAGTATCCCATCTATGAAAAATAGATGTATTCCATTGTGCAGGCTTGCCGACAGTGGAATCATTACATTTTGGGGAAGGAAACATTCATCCACACAGATCATTGAGCCTTGCAGTTCATAAAGACAAAAGGGAAGTTACAGAATGGTTGCAATAAAAAATGGTCCACATACCTGCAATAGTTCTGTTACACAGTAATTTGTCACCGTCCCTACCATTCCCCGTCCCGCACATTGGAGGGCTCATTTTGTGACCTGTGAGCAGTGACATGACTTGAAACCACTTTCATGACATCCCTATGAACAAGATCTTTCATTGCCCTGAAGACATCTCTTTGCAAAAACCCTAAAAATAACTCTTTTTCCATTGGTGCGGTTCCATAGTTCAGCCCTCGCGCCAAGGGGGAAAATCCTCCAAAGAGGGCGCGCCAATTGGCGCTCTGTCATAGAGCCAAACCCACGCCAACCATATTAAGAGGTGTTTTTTAAAAATAAATGGCGGAAGTTTCATCCTAACAAATTCCTAGACTGATATCTATCTTGAGTTGGGAGGTTTGGCTACGGATTTCCATAGAGAGGAAGTGGTTTGCCACCTCTCATGGAAGGTTCCTCGAGGCCTCGATGATAGGGCCAATCCCATACTATAGGATCCCAACTCCCCTTCCTCCATCTATAAAAGTCACTTTCCATTTCCATTGCAAGCTAGTTCCGTAATTTCCAATTTCCCAAGAGCTTTCACATCCTTATGCCGCAAGAGCCTTCTTGATTCCCTTAAGGCCAAATCCAAGAAAGGAGACTATTGCCGAGTATCTGGAGAGAGAGGCTTGTCCCATCCTTGACAGAATTTATCGAGACATGTTCTGCTGACAACCCGCCAAAGGAGAATTCGGCGTCGAAGCTTTGGTTGTATTCTTCTTTTTGACTCATTAATGTTAAGAAACTATTGGTTATGGTTCCACTCTTGTTCTTAATCATGTTCATGAGTTATGTCCTCTTCGACTGACATATAGTTGTATATACTAGATTTTAGCGCCATGGCTTAGAGCATTAAGTTGTGAGATGTGGCAGTGTCCTATCACCTGAGATCGTGAGGATTGTGATCTCATTGCAGCAAAGGAACGGAGCACCATCGTCTTTACAAACGACAACGTTGGATTCCGTGGGCCTTCCTCGCAAGTCGGTTTATTTACAATTAGGAACCTACACCGTAAAGGTGTTTTATTGCTTCGCTAGACCCGATCTCGGGCTAGTGTGGATCGCCTTTTGTCCGTTGTAGGATTTACCCTCAACAATTTGGCGACTCCGTCTCGGGGATCATTAGCTTGTTGTTGTTCATTTTATGAGCTATAGACGGAGCCTCGGGTTGGGCCGCATAAATTTTCAAACGCTTTGTTTCCAGAGGCTGAAGTAACATCAGCTGTCAAATACTCTCCGGTTTAGTTTGTAAACTGAACACTTGGAGCATTGTCTTGTCTCTTCAGTTGATTCTTGATTCTGCTTGCTTGATTAGCTCTTTTGGGCTGGTTCTTTCTATGGATTTGGCTTTTGGATAGCTTGATTATCACTGGTCTGCTTGTTGGATTGCTCTTTTTTATTTTTGACTGGTAAACTCGACTGGCGTGCTTTTCAGCTTGACAGTCGCGCCCATTGGCGCAGGTTGCTAGTGTATTACCCGCGCCAATTCTATTCTGGCGCTAGTTTCAGCCTTACAGTCGCGCCAATCCTGTAAGGTACTAGGGTTTACTCTTTTTTGAGCTTTTTGAGCTTGATCTGTGTCTGTCTCGCTTTGAGCCTAGATCACATGGTTGATTTGAGTCTTGGAGATTCTGCTTGAAGTGGTGAGTCTGGTCTTGGTTGGGAGAAATTCTTTGTTTTTTCATTTTCAGGCGTTGGCGCTTGTTGTCAGTTAGCAACCCGCGCCAATTGACCATTGGCGCTAGTTTTTAGTGAGCAAGTCACGCCAGTTGGCGCTACTTGTCAATGTACAAGTCGAGCCAATTTCAGGGTGTGTGAAAATTGAGATTTTTTCCCTAAATCCTTCACCAGTGTGTCTTTCCCTTCCGGTCTTTTCACTGTATGAGCATAGATTACATTGCTCATTGTTTGAAATGTCTTATTTCCATGATTGTTTGATTTAAAAGGGAATGAATGCCTTGTTTTGATCTCTTGCTTTGGAAGTCCTCTTTGTGTTTGACCTCATATGTCTTGTCGCCTTTTGAGGGATTTCGTGACAAAGTGTTTGAAACAACGATTGCATTCTTAGTGTTTGTTTACATCTCTTTTGCATTCATCAAGGAGATTTGTGTTCTTTTAGTTTTTGTCTCATAGTTTTCTTTTCGTTAAAATGCATTAGATCACATTGCATTGAAAAGTATTTTTTGAGGTCCATCATTGAACTTATATTACATTGTTTAATGATCGAAAACTAGAAGTCTCTTTGAGTGCATTCTCTTTCGTTAAAAGTGTGCATTAAGTAGATTCTCATTTCATCGAAAAATGCATTGAGTGCATCCTTATCATTTGAAAAGGAAAAGGAAATTGTGCATAGATTACAATTGCATAGTTTTCGAAAAAAAGGATTTTGCATAGATTACATTGCATTAATTCGATTCGTTGAATGTTTTATAATACTTTTGGATAGTGAAATTCATCTAGTTTGGAAAAGATTTCGTTTGCAGTGTTGTTGGTTGTTGCATCATTGTTTGAAGCTCTTCCCTCAACTAGATAGCATTCATCGAATTGAAAAGTTTTCTTTTCTCATATAGCTGCATACAGGATATTTTCATATGAAATACGGTAGGGCCTTGGAACTGAAACGTAATTGAAGATAAACTTTAAAATTTACTCAATTTACCTAAGGAAGCATTGAAATCTAACGAAACACATTTAGATGTCTAGGCTAGAGATGTGTTCCAGCGTCTTTAAACCTAGTAGCTGTCGTTCACCTCTTGGCTTTAGATAGCGCTAGTACGGACTTGTGCTCCCCGTACCGTCACGTATATAAAGGGAGACCCCACTAGGTTTCTTTCCTTTATCCATAGGAAGCTGAGTCTGCCGCCCTATACCCATGATACACCGGACACAACATTCGGGGAGATTGCCTACACGTACGTTAAGTCCTTGGTTGATTTCTCCTTCATTTTTGAAACCAAGGTGTATATTGCAGTTCACGGATATCTGGTACACCCTTTGCCTAGAATTCTTGAGTAGTCATTTGATCTTTTCTGACTCCTTAAATTTGAAAGGGTCATCAAGCGCTTGTCATCTCACGCTTGTTTCCAATCTGAAAGTGATAGAGTCACCTTTTGCCTATTTCTTGACTCTTAAAATATGAAACGGTAGAGTTTTGTTTCAATGTTTTAAAAATTAACTGCCCACGAAATATTGCTGGTTAAAGTTAGTTTCCTTAGGGTGTTGTTTTGGATCGTTTCTGATGGCAACTTTTTGGGAGTTCACCAACCAAGGAATCCCCTCCAATGGGAATCCGAGTCCTTTTCCTCCTTTTGGAAATGTTGGCGCTCCTTATATGGCAACGTTGTCCCTTCCTGGGTTAACTGTTGGGTTGCCTGTTTGGTTGTTTTCAACCTCTGTGGTCTCGAATGTCTCGACTACTGTTCAATCAGTTCCTTCGCCTGAGCAACATCATGTTGATTCCAAGGTGGACCTCTCCCCTTCTTCGCCTGTTTCTGCGTCCTCATCTTCTACTTCGCCTGGTGAAAGTCTGGATTCGAGTAACCAGGTGGCTAAGAAGAAGAAGAAGAAGACAAAGAAGAAGAAGTCTAATAAGAGAGAGGCTAAGGCTGTAGTTTCTATTTCTGAAACACCTCCTCTTGATAGACCTCCCAACCCTCCGCAGAAAGTCAAGTTCCCTTGCATGTTGTACACAGGAGATCATCTTCTTCGAGACTGCCCTGGCATTCCCAAGGTACTCGAAGTATGGTCTAACGGTCGCCCACCGTTGCCTTTGACTTCTAGGAGTCAGGTTGGGGGCACGTCTTCAACTGGTGTTGGTAAAACTCCTAAGAAGTAGGCTAAGATCACCAATCCCTGTAAGTTGTGTGAAGGGCACCATGCCATTCACCTTTGTCTATATATGGATGAAGCCAAGCGAGTTTTGGACAACTCAACTGTTTCTACACCATGCCTCCTGGCTGGTTATAAACAAATTTCTTTGAGTCCTCCACCAGCTGATCCTGTGGTTGGTCAAGAGTCATCCTTGGTCGATCCCACTCCCTCGGAAATTCAGATTCAAGAATCCATCCCTGAAAAACCATTGGTTGTGGGATCGGTTGAACTGGCCCCATCTATGGTGCACCAGGTCTTTTCCGTTGAGAGTGGATCTCACATCCCTCAGGTTCTTCTTGTTTCTTCAGATTCCTCGGATTTGGAGAAAGATTCTCCTGTCCCCGTATCTCAAGAAGTTGCTCCTCAGCCTCCCGTGATGGAGGTCCCGGAGGATACTCCTCCCACCTTCGAGATGGAGGTCGTGGAGGATGCTCCTTCTTCTTCCGTAACACCAGAGGAAGACCATCTTGGTTTGATGGTAGCCCCTCCAAGTAGTTTGGTTGTTTCCTTCGATTGGAGTCGATTTACGGGATACCGCCTTCTGTCTTATGTGCCTTTCGAGATCACAGTATAGGCTTTTGGTCTGGTCATACCCAGCACCATTATAGACGAAGGTGCATCTGTTAGTATTCTATCCTCAACTACTTGGCAAGTGTTTGGTTTGCCACCGCTTGTGCCTGTTACGTAGAATCTGTTGGCATTTAACAGAAGAACTAGCCAACCTTTAGGGATCCTTCCACAATTACCTCTTACTTTGGGAGGTAAAACCGTCCATATGGATGTGATGGTTGTTCCAGGCCCCTTGGATTTCAATCTACTTTTGGGGCGTGATTACACCTATGCCATGGGAGCACTTGTCTCATCCCTTTTTCGTGTGGTCTGTTTTCCGCATGAGGGACGGATCATGACCATTGATCAACTTTCGTTCTTTGGTCCTGATATGGCAGCTGGCCCACCATCATCCCTTCCTGGTTTTTATCCACCCGTTGTATCTACCCAACCACAGGTCAACTATGTGGCTACCTACCCCATGCCTGTACTCAGTGATAGTGCCATGGTGCATCAGGTGCTGGGGGCATTGGGTTCTGACTTCCAAGATGTTTTCCTTCCATTGGGAGTGGAACTTTTGGAAGCGATGACTTCTTGTTCATTATGATGAGGTCTTTCGGAGCAGAGTTCATTTTCCTATGTCAAGCTCCTTAAGAAATTAAATAAGGTTGTCGGAGCATAGTTCCTTGTCTTGTGTCAAGCTCCTTAAAAAATGAAACTGGGTCTTTTCGGAGCAGAGTTCCTTCTCTTGTGTCAAGCTCCTTAAAAAATGAAACCGGATTTGGTCGGAGCATGGTTCCTTTCCTGTGTCATGGTTCTTAAAAAATGAAACAAGATGTTCTGAGGATAGTTCTTTTAATGTGTCAACCTCGTTAAAATAATGAAACACGTTCTTGTTCAATTCGAGTCTTTGATCATATATCGTAAAATCCCAGTCGAGTCTTTCTTAGATCTCGTAACTTGAACCTTCACTCCCTCCATCTGTTTACTCAGGTGCATGGACTGAACCTTGGGGGGCATGTACCTCGAATTGAGTCACCATGCTGGGGGCATGCTTACTATTTCAAGCATAGTTTGTTTCCGTTTCAAGCTTGTGTAAAAATGAAACCGGTTTCAAGCATAGTTTATCTTTGTTTCAAGCTTGTGTAAAAATGAAACCAACTTCAAGCAGAGTTTCCTGATTTCAAGCTTGTGTAAAAATGAAACATTTCCCATTTTACCTCTTGTGATTGCCATTTTTATCGATCTGTTTTTGCAGAGATGAGCCTTGTTTTTCTCACGCCATCGTCACTATCTTTGTATGGATCCTTATGCCTTCCCTTGGTTGTTTTTTCCCGTTCTGCGAGGAACATTTGTGATAGAGTGATGTGAAGTTAGCCAACCTCCTGCCTTTATTTTTTACGGCAGTTTCCTATTCACCGGAACCGATTTGCTACCCTCTATACTACTGTTCCCTCGAGGAGGAGTCAAATTTCGGCTCTTTTAAACTCTAAACATGAAAATATTACCGAGTTCCTTGTCGTTTCGATCTCGTTAAAGTGGACATGAGCCATCTACCCAGTATACGTTTACCCCTTTTTCGGGCTGGGATAAATTATTTACGAAAAAGGAATACCCTAGCCTATCGCGACTAGGAGGTTTCCTCAGACATAGTTTTCTACCTTTTCGGATCTGAGGAACTATTTACGAAAAGGGACTATTGGAGTTTACTTTTCCGCTATCTTTTCAGACTCTCTAAATGTGAAAAGACGCTGACTTCTTCCTCTGTCAGACTCATTAAACCCTGATGACATTGGGTTCAGTCATGATGACGTTATTCGAGTCACTCCTTCCTAGGGCTCGTTAAATGTACTAGGATGGATTCGTCAAAAGGACGGATTTATATGACAAGCATATGGTATCCTCTTCAAGCTTGTGTAAAAATAAAGAGGTACTCGTGAGAAATGGTGGGGAAAAATGGAACCAAAATCATTGTCGTGTCGGCAGTATGTCGCTCTTGAACATGGCACTTGTCTGCATTCGTGTCGGGTTGGGGACATCTCATCTAGTTTTTCACTTGCCTCTGTGGGTTTGGGTGATCCCTTTTGACCTCTCATCTGATCTTTGCCTCGTCACTATGACCTCTGATCTTTTGATGTCAAACACTGCCAAATCCACTGTCGTGCCGCCAATATGTTCAAGAGAAGTTGACCTCTACAAATATCGACCTCCTTCTGATTCTCATCTGATTGTGATTCACAAAAAACATTATGTTTCTTTGTCTCGTGTCGATGATGTGGGAAACACTATGGCCCACCTTCGATCAAGATCACTTCCTGTCGAATTCAGCTCATTATCCGGGAAGCTGATCTAGAGACTCCCTTCTGGTACCTTGGAGCCTGCATGCCTCAATGGCAGGTTCGTCGCATTCGACTCGAGGTTTTCATCATTGGCCTCCGATCGAGTGATTCTACGGGTGTTCGACGCCAGCTCATTTATTCACACGCCATAGATTGTACCTGTAGTACCTTGAGGGCCATTGTCATTATTGGTGGTACCTCTCGTGTCTGTTAACAACTTTCATCATTGGCTGGTAATCAGACGATGTTCTTGCATGTTCGACTTCAGCTCACATTTTCGCATGCTTGAACTTGTACTTTTTTTGGGTCAGATGGAGCGCAAAACCCTGGATTGTGTCTGTTGTAATCCAGGCTGTGATTTTGTGGACTATTATTACATGACTCACTGATTGGATGGCTGCGTCCATTCCTTAGATCTAGATTAGTGTATACTCTGTTATGGATGGCTGCACCCATACCATGCATATATATCATGTATCTAAGACATCAGTTGTACTTCACTTCGCAGGTTTTCCGATGGCAGTGTTTTCAGTCGACATGTTCTCGTAAAGCATTTCACCCCTCTCTCTCTCTCTCTGGGTCCTCATGCCTTAGGGGGCATCTGTTACACAGTAATTTGTCACCGTCCCTACCATTCCCAATCCCGCACATTGGAGGGCTCATTTTGTGACCTGTGAGCAGTGACATGACTTGAAACCACTTTCATGACATCCCTCTGAACAAGAGCTTTCATTGCCCTGAAGACATCTCTTTGCAAAAACCCTAAAAATAACTCTTTTTCCATTGGCGCAGTTCCATAGTCCAGCCCTCGTGCCAAGGGGGCAAATCCTCCAAAGAGGGCGCGCCAATTGGCGCTCTGTCATAGAGCCGAACTCGCGCCAACCATATTAAGAAGTGTTTTTTAAAAATAAATGGCAGAAGTTTTGTCCTAACAAATTCCTAGACTGATATCTATCTTGAGTTGGGAGGTTTGGCTACAGATTTCCATAGAGAGGAAGTGGTTTGCCACCTCTCATGGAAGCTTCCTTGATGATAGGGCCAATCCCATAATTATAGGGATCCCAACTCCCCTTCCTCCTTCTATAAAAGCTTGCCCATTTCCATTGCAAGCTAGTTCCAGAATCTCCAAATTCCCAAGAGCTTTTACATCCTTATGCTGCAAGAGCCTTCTTGATTCCCTTAAGGCCAAATCCAAGCAAGGAGACTATTTCCAAGTATCCAGAGAGAGAGGCTTGTCCCATCCCTGACAGGCTTTATCGAGACATGTTGTGCTGACGACCCGCTAAAGGAGAGTGTTGCGTCGAAGCTATGGTTGTATTCTTCTTTTGACTCTTTAATGATAAGTGACTATCGGTTATGGTTCCACTCTTGTTCTTGATCATGTTCATGAGTTATGTCCTCTTCGACTAACATATAGTTGTATGTACTGGATTTTATGCTTGCGTTTGTGTTGTTTCTTGCATGTGCAGGTGTCCGATCACGGAGATCGTGAGGATTGTGATCTGCCAGGGCAAAGGAACGAGAGCACCACCTCTTTTACAAACGACAGCGTTGGATTCCAGGTAAGCCTTCCTCGCAAGTCGGTTTATTTACAATTAGGAACCTGCACTGTAGCATGTTTGATTGTTGCTAGACCCGATTTGGGCTAGTAGGGATCGCCTCTGTCCGCAGAGGGGATTTACCTCCTCAACAAGTTCCATTTGAATATTAATAAGGAAAGCACCAAGAATGTTGTAGACTTCCTTAGCCAATCGTCAGTCATGGCATTGACCACTATGGTTGAATCTTGTGGGAAGGAGACTTTGAGCCGGCCAACTCCTTACAAGACTGATCCAGACTTTGACAACACATACCAAACACTCTTGGGAGGCAAAAAAATGCCAAATTATCACCTCCAAGTTGCACTGTTATCCCACCTGGGGCACGATTATGTTACTTCAAGCGAGCGGGCCAAGATGATTTGGGAGGCACACTACAGTCAGGTCACTAGAAATTTCAGGCTAGAGAAAACAATAGTTGTATTGCATAAGTATTTCTATTGGCCTAATCTTCAACAAGATGTCGGGAAGTAAATTAGGTCCCACATTGCCTGCACCGCTTCCAAACCGACCAACAATAAGCAAGTACTATATAATCCTCTGCCTGATCCTAGTCGACCTTAGGAATCCATATCCATGGATTACATTTTAGGACTTCCTTCTACTAAGCATGGTAATGATTTTTTTTTGTGGTCATCGACAAATTCTCTAAGATGGTCATTCTAGTGCCCTGCAAGAAGGATATCTCAACATAATCCGCTTCTAAGGTCTTCTTTGAATGGGTGTGCGTGCACTTTCGGATCCCAAAATCCATTATTATCTCAGATCGGGACAACAAGTTCCTTAGTAAATTTTGGTCAAGCCTCTAGTCGATGCTAGATACCAAGCTCACTAAGTCCACAACTTTCCACCCCCAAACTGATGGCCAAATAGAGGTTGTCATTAGGATGATCGTACACATTCTGTGCATGTACAACTCGAAGCATCCATTCACATGGGATGAGAGCCTCCCATGTGTCCAACACAACTACAACTGATATCTCCATAACTTAACTGACCATAACCCCTTTCAGGTGGGGTTGGGATTCCATCCATTATGTCCCATCGATCTGGCTATACCATTTGCAGCTACTCAGACATATCCAACTCTTGTCCCAACCAATTTTGACAGAGCTAACAACTTGATTAAGTGCATTCAACACATCTTCCAATAGGTCCATGACATACTGGACAAAGCCAATGCTAATTATAAGAAGCGACATGATCAACATCGGGTACCACACAAATTCCAGGTGGCCGACAAATTTTGCCTACATTTTCAGAAGGAGAGCCTCTCTGGGTCCCACCTCAAGCTTCGCCCACTCTGATACGGGTTGTACACAATCACTAAGGAAATATGGAACAATTCATTCGAGTTCAAAATTACACCATTCGTTGGCCTACACACAGTGTTCAATGTGGATCGCCTTTGGCCAGACTTTCCACCATTAGTGGACACATTCGACATTGTAGAAAAACTCACACCAACAAAGTTAAAAATACAATGCATGTAACAGGTTGCAACTAATCATATAATGGACACAAAACTTAAGGGAACTCTCCAATAGAGGATCCATCTATATCAATTTGTTAAAGTAGGTCAACCCCTTCACCACAGAAAGTGGTTAATCAAGGACCATATTCAACAAAAATTTCCTCACCTCATGGAGACTTTGCACGCAATGGGGACCATTGCTTCCTAAGGGAGGAGGAGTGATCCAAGTGGATATTGGTTTCCACCCACCTATTCCACCTAGATGGTTTCATTAATTTCCTTGTTTATAACAACATTTACTATTTGTAGTAGTTTTTTCGGGTCGTGAACTTCTTGAGCATTTTTTAGCCCTTAAACGATGTTTTTTTAGGTCCACAGTAGGCCCATAGTTATAGGAAAGGGCATGTGTCAAATATTGTAGTACTCAAAGAGATATTTCTAACGAGGTGTCATACATGCCAAACAGAGATAATATGACCAAGTTACGACCCCAGAAAGATGGCTTCCCAACTAACCCCAACGGGGCCCATAAACTCTTGGTGTTACATCTCCCGGTGTTAGGGTTTAGGTTGTTTAGGGTTCAATCTTGTTGTTCAATTATAAAAATTCCCTTTAGCCTCATTATAACACATTTTCGAGGCATGTAGCCACCACATCTCTTCTCAGAGATAAGCTACCATCACCCGAGGTAGTTTATTTCTATTATTTCTATAAGCATTTTTTAGTTCTTTGATATTAATGAAATGAAGTATTATTTTTGTTTCATCCCTATTTTTATGGTTATATATGTATTTTGTTGTATTCCTTTTTGAATTCGGATAAAAAATGATGGTGTGGGGAGTTCCTTTGAGTTTAATGTTATTCACATTCCTTGCAAACCCTGTAGACAATTGTGAATTCATTGCTTCTTGGTTTGGACTATAAACCCACACAATTGAACTAAGACGTTCTTCCTCAGCCATAGAAATACCAAATACTTCACTGCTAATTCTTAATTATTTGCTGACGACATCCCACCTGGCCACATTCTTAGCATTAATCCTTGCGTTGAACCATTTTTTAGACGAATAACTCGTCATTATACTAGAGCGACCACCAACAAGCTTTTGTACTATGAAATGACTACCAAATTTATGCAACCTACCAATCAGATTATCCTCCTTAACTACCCTTAAGTATCGACATCCTCAATTTATGAGCTATCATGGTATGTGACATATAACTTTTATGCAAAATTGACGCCTTTTTTAGCTTGATCGTATGCGAAAGTGTTTTTCTCTCTCTTGATATGATAAAACTCCAAAATATCAAATTTATCTATGATCAATTGGATTCTTTGAAGAGTTCGTCTTGTATTTGGGTCCTTGCAATGATTCAATTTGATACATTTTTTAATTGTAATGAGAGAGTCTCCAAAGACATATATGATGATGATATTTTTAGTATTGTCTCGTCAATTTTTATATGTTGAAAGTGGTTGATGATTTGGATGCATATTTATTACATATGATGGTTTTGATTTACTGCTTATGATGGAATTTGTCAAATTCACTTAAATTATAGATATTTGACTCACTTATTTTAATTATAGATGATGATCATGTTACAATAATTATCATATTTTTTTATATAACTGGATGTTGTAGATTCTATTTTGATGGAGATTTAATAAGTATAATGATGTTATTAATTTGTATGGATGTATATTACCCTAAACATTATTTATAAATGTTATCCTATAAAATATTTCAAATATATTCATATGATGTATAATCATATAACTTTATTAAGAGACATGATATATTTAACTAATTAAAATGAAATAAAACATATTAATTTAATTGTATGAAAAAAAATAATCATTTTTTGGAAGAAAAACAAGAAGCAACAGTGGAAGAAAAATTGGAAGCCACACTAGAATCAAGATGGGAAGCAAAAATGGAAGCCAAATCAGAAGTGAAACTCAACACCTATCCTAGCACTAAACTTGGTTCTATTTCTGATTTTTGAAGTAAAAAAAGAAGCAACAATGGAAGCCAAACTCGAAGCAAAATTGGAAGTCACACTAGAAGCAAAGTTGGACAGAAAATTGGAAGCCACAGTAGAAGAAAAACTAGAAGAAAAATTGGAAGGGCCACACTAGAAGAAAAATTAGAAGCCATACTAGAAGAAAAGCTGGAAACAAAATTGGAAGCCACATAAGAAGAAAAATTGGAAGCCACACTAAAATCAAAATTGGAAGCCACACTAGAATCAAAATTCGAAGAAAAATTCAAAACTGCACTAGAAGAAAATATGGAAGAAAAATTGGAAGCCACACTATAAGCCAAACTCGAAGCAAAAAAAAAATTAAAAAAAATGGATGTTAAACTAGAAGCCAAACCAGGATCCAAATTGGAAGGAAATCCTAGCGTTCTTCCCGACACTAAAATGGTGATATTCTAGGTGCTATTCCAGGCACTACTTATGACGCTATTTTCGGCACAACTTCAGGGGAAACTCTAGGCAAGATTTTGGGTGTTATTTATGACACCATGCCAACTACTATTTACATTGCTATTACTGGTGCTACTTATGGCATTATTTTTGGTGAAACTTCCGATGTAGCTATAAGAATGATTTTTGGCATTATTTATGGCGCTATTTTTCTAGTGTTATTCTAGACACAATTTACGATGCTATTTCTAGAGTAATTTATGGAAAAAAATCTAGTGCCAGGATAAACATACTTGATTTCACCCATTTTTCCGTTAGAAAAGGTTCCCAATTTGTGAACTTAAAAACACTAAATTTTGGGGCTATTTTAGGTGCAATTTGTCTGTTTTGTTGTAGTTACACTTACCATTCAACTTACTAATCTATTCATTTAATTTGCACATAATAAATTCCTTTTCTAGTAAGATATTTTATGAATTCTTAGGCTGAAATGAGGCATCTTTAATAAGGTTGTTTGAGTTTGAACCAAACGTATCCAATATCAATGATTAATTTTCATCTTCATTTGTCATAGAATTCTTCTCTTTCATAAGATCTAGGCTACATGTTCCTCCAATCTCCAAAATACCATAGGTATGTGGAACTTTGCCTCTCTTAGAGCACAAATAATTATTGGTCAAATTATCGAAACTAGGAATACTTTCTTGAATGGAGACCTAAAAGAAAATGTCTTCATGTCTCGTCCAGAAGGTTTTGTTGTGAAGGGACAAGAACCAAAAGTATGAAAAATCATCATGTCCTTATATGGACGAAAACAAGCACTCTGAGCCTTGTATGAAAAATTAATTGAGCATCTTTTGAAATTAAAATCTAACACTTTAATCTTGATTATGCAACTATGTCAAGAAAATTGGAAAAATTGTTGCCCATCTTGTGGTGTATGTAGATGATTATTTTATGGTAGGGAAAAATGAAAACTATAAAGAAATAGTTTGAGATGACATATTTGGGACACATTCACAACTACTTAGGCATTGAAGTAACATAACACCCAAAGAATATATTACTCTCTCAAAAGAAGTACATTGGAGAATTGTCGACTAGGTTTAAATGACTTAGTGTAATTATTTATCCACTCCAATGCAACAAAATTTGAAGCTCACTTCAAAAGAAGGGAATGAATTTGAGGTAATTCATTTGATGTTAGAATTCTTTCCATATTTATGAAAAAACCTTGTGAAGGGCAATGGTTTGCCACAAAAATAGTTCTAAAGAATTTGAAAGGAACTCAAGAATTTTGACTCAAATATTCACAGGTGGATAACTTCATCTTGATTGGATATTCTAATTCAAACATTGATAGAGACAAAGACAATGGAGTGTCTACTTCAAGTTATATTATGAGTCTTGGATCAGGATTTGTCTCCTACAGGTCACACAAATATTTAGTTCCAACGGATTCCACGACAAAGGTAAAATATGTGGCAGTTGCAGAAGCAACAAAGGAGATTGTGTGGCTCGGGAAAATTATTGAAAACTTAGAAGAGGAACAAGTGAACTCTACACCGCTTTTGATTGATAATACCTCAGCAATCTAGTTGGCTAAGAATCCCAAATTACATGATTTAGAAAACCATATCAACGTAAAGTATCATTTAAATCAATAACATGTAGAGGCAAAAAAATATTCATCTTAGAAATTAATTCACAAGTAAGAAAATAAAAAAAAATCTTCGCTAGGGTTTTGGACCCCAAGGAAGAGAGGTGAATCTCTAGAAATTTCTGCATCATGTTTCACTTGGATTTTATAGAGTTTGTCTCTCAGGGGGTCCAATGAAGTGGGTCCCTAGCCATCCTGGTCCCCTCCTCTTCTTCTCTTTGGGTCGTCTATGGTTCGACAGTGCTCGGTTGCTGTCATTTCCATTTACGTTCCATTGCCCCAGCGGGTTGTCGCTCACATTCCCATTTCTACCGCTCTCAGTTGCATTTTCTTTGGCTTACTTTGGTTGCCTGCTCTCGGTTGCATATGGGGAGTTGAGGGAGAGGGCTTGTATGCCCTGGTTCATGTCTCTTCATGCTGGTCAATGCTTGTTTTTCATTTTATGCTACCTCTGCCTAGGTTTGTTGCCTTGGGTTTTTGTTGGGTGTTTTCTCCTTTTTTGGTAGGCCTGCTTTGGGTTTGTTTGTTGGGGCTTTCTGGGCAGCCTGTGCCTAGCTCTTACAAATATTTTTCACCATTTAGGATTTTTTATTTTTTCCCTGGTTTATGATTGACTCTTTTGGAGTTTCTTGATGGGCCTGCGTGCCGTACTTTTTGCATGGCCTTTCGGCCTCATTGTTCGAAATTATTCAGTACATGTAAAAAGAAACAATGTTCCTCTTTCAATGAATACAATTACAGTTTTTCACAGAAAAAAAATTAAAAATTAAAAATTAAAAAAAAAAAAAAAATAAATAAATAAATAATAATAATAATAATAAATAACTCCAAATCTATAATAAAAAATCTTGTAAATCTTAATTAAAACTTATCATTAATAAAAATAAAAAACCCAAATCCATAATAAAAACTCTTTTGAATCTTAGTTAAAACCTATAATTAATATACATTCACAAGAACAAATCCATCGCTGTTTTGGTTGGATTCAGAGAATTAGAAACATTCTACAGAAATTTCAGTTATATAGTATTGAACACATCTATAGAGATTTGAATACTAGAGCTGATCAGTTATCGAAGAAAGGACTGGACAGTCCTTCTGGAGAGTTTCATATTCATCTCTACAGGGGTTCCCTTTGCCTCAACACTCGGATACTCCCTATTCCTTAACAGTCGACAGATGATGGGGACCTTCTTCTGAAAGCGAGCCTATTTTCTAATTTGTTTTTTCGAAGTTGGGTGCAAGCGAGCCTTCTTCTACAAGCGAGGCTGCTGGTGGCTTCTTGGCATTGACTCTGTTCTTGGCACTACTTCATCAGACAAGATTCATTCTGAATCTCGTTTTTTCTTCATTTAGGCGTCTTAGAGATCACTCAGTATCTGAGTTTCTTGTATTGTGAGGCATTGAATTCCAGTAAAATCGGAGGCCATTATGGGATTTTCTATTGATGGGATGTTATGGTAAATGCTTAGAGAATGCTTAGAGGAGTGGGTTTCAAATTTCTAGATTCTTCGAGACTAAAATTGGGTGTAATGTCATATGATGTAATCACTCGTATTTGATTGAATATGAACTGTAATACTACAACGTTTTTTTCTTCCTGAAAGAAAGAACACCCACATGAAACTCATAAAGAGAAAATATTAGAACCTTGTTCTCATATATTCATCGAGCATTAATAAAAATAAAAAACCCAAATCCAAGATAAAACTCTTTTGAATCTTAGTTAAAACCTATGATTAATATACATTCACAAGAACACCCACATGAAACTCATAAAGAGAAAATATTAGAACCTTGTTCTCATATATTCATCGAGCATTTCTAAAGTTACATTCTTGCATAGAGAAACTCGTAGAGTGAAAACGTCAAAGCCCTCTTTTTAGTCCATGTTTTGCAGGACTGTAGCGATTGCTAGATCGTTGACCAACAATTAAATCATCTTTTGACCAAACGTTTTTTTCTCTTTATTAAATTTTAACCAAAGTTCTAAAAGTTTTATTTTGATACTTATTTTGATATTACCAATTCAATGAAATTTTAAAGTAAGTTTGAGTTTCGAGTTCTTATTGCAAGCGAGAATATATAAAATAATAAAACTTAAGGTATAGGTTTTTAGTGTCATTGAATTACAGTAAAACCTAAATTAATGTTAGTAAAATAATAAAACTTAAGATATAGGTTTTTAGTGTAATTGAATTACAGTAAAACCTAGACTAATGTTAGTTTGAAATTAGCATTACTCCAACACATTTAATGTTACATTTAATTTTTAGAATATAACGTTTTCTTGTGATGTGATAAAACATTTACAATTCGTTGTTCGCTGAAACATGCAATAGCTGCCACCATTTTTTTTTTCTCTACAACTGCTATCAAAATGGTATTTAAAGTGCCATCTGTCTTCACACCAAGTCCCAACTTTCCACGGCCTCTGCACCGCTTCACCCACCTTTCCTCAAAACCTCATCCTTTTCCTCACGACCTCATCCTTTTGAGTCATATAACACATTTCATACATTTTT
This sequence comes from Pinus albicaulis, assembly GCA_034641835.2. Classification (NCBI taxonomy): domain Eukaryota; kingdom Viridiplantae; phylum Streptophyta; class Pinopsida; order Pinales; family Pinaceae; genus Pinus; species Pinus albicaulis. Next base: position 1,301,870,317 of record CM076572.1, on the reverse strand, counting down.
GTAGGCCTGTTCGACAAAGGATAAATGTTTGAAGACTCTTCAACTGCATCATTGGAGGAACACAAAATGAGAATCCACGAAGAAATGGATATGTCCTGCTGCCTGCTCATCATCTCCCATGCGATGGACTCCGAGGAGGGGGAGAAGATTCTTCAGCCATTCACAGGCTGAGGATTTAGTGCCATAGATTTCGTGTTATGGCAGTGGCGCCTGATCTTCTTTTCTCTTCGAGAGAACCCAATGGAGGAATCGCTGAAAAAGATTGTGAGCGGTGATATCGATGCCCGGGCAGTCCCATTCGCCCACAATTTTTCGAACCTCCTTCGCCTCGCCATTATTTAAAAGTATAGAGGCATCTACATCGACATGGATGTGATACTTCTTAGAAGATTTTCGAGCTTAAAAACACCATCGAAGTGCAGATTGCAGATCCTAAAAGCGGGCGGTGGATTGAGCTAAATAATGCAGTTTTGGTATTCGATAAACTGCATCCTCTACTATTAAAATTCATAGAGGAGCTTGACATCAAGTTCAATGGTAACATATAGAGACCCTTCTGGTCCTTATGTCCTCACTCCCTCATTCATGTCGTCAAAAAGGCTAATTGCCAACAAAACTCACCATGACTTCAAAATAATTACTGAAAGCACATCACCAACACTAGTATCTGAATAATAACAAGAAGTAAGCAATAAACCTAATCAGTTCAGAGATTTATAATGCAGGATTCAAGAACCTATTTCATGTCATAAGTAAAGTTAATCATGGGATCTGCGCGCCTCATATGAACAACTTCAAGTCCGGCATGCATGCACACTAAAACCATCTGTGCTAACCGATCTCGGCTCCTTAAATAGGGTTTACATTTATTCACTTTAGCCCCCTCATCCAAAGGTGGGGAAAAAGGAAAGGAAATGTTATCCCGTTCCAACCTGTTGTTGACGGGAACAGGAAAACTTTGTTTTTCACTTTGTGTGCAGGTGTGCTGGAGAGCTGAAGCACAAAGTACTGAGTGAAAGAGAAGTGTTGGAAATTAATTCCAACTGCTGAAGTCAATCAATAGTAATTGCAAAAGGATTGGAAAGCTTCAAAGGTGCAGTACAAAACAGATGGGATTTGATCCCCGTGATATTTTATAAGGCGGTAGCCGTTTTTCATTAAGAGCAGAGTTAATGGCCAAGACTCAAAGTCACGCCAGCAGGCAGAGCTTTGATTACAGGGTTGAATCAGGCTTTAAAGCCTTACCAATAAAAATCGGCAGAGTAATGGAAGAGATGGTAATGGCAAGATATTTCAGCAAAGTGTCTTGTTGATGTGGTGAGTTCCGCAAGCAGAACGAATATACATATACCACAGCCCTTTTGTTTTGGGCCGATGCGATCACATAAATTGCATGTATTTTATTATAATTGCCCTCCCACCACAGCCGAAGCCCGTGGGTCCACAAGACCATGCGGCAGTCAACAATACGATCGCAAGCATTGAATCAGGAATGTTTTGTTTGGGCCCCCGATTGCATTAACCAAAGGGCGGACCCGATCTATTTTATATGACGGGTTTATTTGTCAATCGTGTCTGATGCTCCATCGGCAATCACAAATTTCATTTGGTCATGTGTTATGTTATAACACGGACCCTTTTCATTTATAGGACGGATTTAAAACAAGTCCATCGCATCCATTTGCCAATCGGTGATCGGAACTTTTGTTATGGCGCATTTGTTTGTTTTAAACATGCGGACCCGATGTTTTAATATGTTTTGTTTTTATATTATAATATATGTGGCGCATATATAATGTAAAGCCCCGAGAGCCTGTTAATTAATGTCATTATTCTGTTTATGCAAAGTAGTGCGTTAAAAAAAGAGCAGAGCGTTTTATTTTGAGACAGAGCGTGGACTTAAAATACACATCAGCGTATTTATCCAGAGAGATAGAGTGTTTTGTTTGAGAGACATAAATTCTTTTTTTGTGAACTGTGTGTGAAGCAGTCGCATATATTGTAAATCCCTCTGTGAGAGGAAGAACTTGTAACAGAATTTTTTTATGAAATATATATATTTTTTGAGTTGAAACTCTGTTTCTTGTGAGTGAATTTTTAATTTCTCTGTGTTGAAGAGGGGGGTTTATTCTCTCCATTGTTAATTCTAGAATTTTCGATATTCCAACATGGTATCAGAGCTAGTCCAGGCTATTTTAAGGTCAAATAAGCTGAAGGAAGGAGTTCTTTATTGCATTAGCTTCTCCAGCAGTGTGAAGACTCAGCCAAAAGAATCCAAAGGTATTTCTCTATACAGTTTTTGAGTTACTGTTGTAGAACAGTGATTTATTTTAAATACACAGTCAAGTGTTTTTGAATCATAGTTAAGAGTGCAGAATGGTTGGAGCCAGCACTGGTATGGGTATGGGAAATATCGATCTCCCACAATTTAATGGGAAAAATTATGACTAATGGTCAACAACTATGAGAGCATTATTTGTCTCCCAAGACTTATGGGAATTTGTTGAGGATGGATTTGAAGAGCCAGCAGATGTAGAAGAGTTTGAGATGTTAACTCAGGTAGGAAGAGAACTGCTGAAGAGAAATAAGAGGAAAGACTCCAAAGCTCTCTTCTTTTTGTATCAAGCAGTGCATGAGAGTGTGTTTCCAAGGATAGCAGCAGCCAAGAGATCCAGAGAAGCATGGGAAACTCTCAAGACAACCTATCAAGGTATGGAAAAAGTGAAGACAACAAAACTTCAGTTGCTGAGGAGAGACTTTGTTGGCTCCAACCATTCTACACTCTTAATGAAGGAGTCAGATAACGTTGACTCATTCTTCACTCATGTGATTGGAATGGTCACACAAATAAGATCTCATGGAGAGACTCTTGAAGACAAGAGGATTGTTGAAAAATCTTGAGAAGTTTACCCTCAAGATTTGATGTGATTGTCACCACCATAGAAGAGACTAAGGATCTCACAAAGTTTTCAGTGGATGAACTTCATGCATCACTGATGACCCATGAACATAGATTGGGTAGGAGTGAAAAAACATCTCTTGAGCAAGCCTTTAAGACCCAGATGTCTTTCGGAAGAGGAAGATGGCAAGGAAGAGGAAACGAGAGAGGAAGAGGCAGAAGCCAGAACATAGGTGGAAGGAACAGTCCTTCAAATGCTCAAGGAAGGGGCAACAATCCAAATCAGCATCAAGGCCAAGGTAGTAGCCAGCAAAGTGGTCAGCAGAATGCTCAAGGAAAAAGGTATGATAAGTCCAATGTCCAATGTTACCATTGTAAAAAATATGGTCATTATGCTAATGAATGTAGAAAGAAACAACAAGAAATGGCAAGTAGAACTAGTGCAAACTTCACTAAGGAAAATGTCGGCCAAAATAATTTGTTTTTAGTTTGTAATATGGCTGAAGAAAAAAGTGAGGATTTATGGTTTCTAGGCTCTGGTTGTAGTTACCATATGACAGTGAAATTAGCAATGTTTTCTATGTTAGATGAAAGTGTGGAGTCACAAGTCACACTAGGAACTGATAACAAAGTTTCTGTTATGGGAAAAGGAACTGTAAATGTTTTAACAAGGATAGGTGAAAAGAAATCCATAGCAGATGTTTATTATGTTCCAGGAATGATGTGTAACCTCTTAAGTATTGGACAACTTGTCCATAAGGGGTATAATGTTTTCTTTGATAATGATGTTTGTACCATCATGGATAAACCACCCAGCAAACAGTGTATTGTTGAAGTGAAGATGACAAAGAACAAAATGTTCCCTCTCAGAATGAGAGCAGATTTGAAGAATGGTGAAGAGAATGCAACAGTTGCACAAGAGACTTTCCAAAGAGAACCAAAAGATGATAATTGGTTATGGCACTTGAGATTTGGACATCTCAACTTTGGAGGTCTTAATTTGTTGAAAAGGAAAGAAACGGTAAGAGGTCTACCATTGATAGAGAAACTGGACAACCTTTGTGAAGGTTGTATCTTGGGGAAACAACACAGAGAAAGTTTTCCTTCCGGGAAAAGCATAAGGGCAAAAGCACCCTTAGAAGTTGTCCACTCAGATGTGTGTGGACCGATGCAAACTCCATTGCTTGCAAGAAGCCACTATGTGTTAACATTCATAGATGATTTTACAAGACAAAATTGGGTTTACTTTTTGAAAAAGAAAAGTGAAGTGTTTGAAAATTTTTGCAATTTCAAAGCACTTGTTGAGAACCAGAGTGGGCTGCACATCAAATTCCTAAGGATTGATAGAGGAGGTGAATATATCTCTAAATATTTTCTACGTTTTTGTAGAGAAAATGGTATTAATAAGGAGTTTACAACAAGATATACTCTGCAGAAAAATGGAGTAGCTGAAATGAAGAACAGAACCATAATGGACATGGCAAGGAGTATGTTAAAGACAAATCATTTTCCTAATGATTATTGGGCTGAAGCTGTACATTGTGCAGCGTACATTTTGAATAGGTGTCCTACAAAAGCTGTTATGAACAAAGTGCCAGAGGAGGCATGGAGTGGCACAAAGCAAAGTGTCACACACATGAAGGTTTTTGGATGTGTGGCTTATGCACACATACCGGATCAGCTAAGAAAGAAGTTGGACAGAAAGGGGGAGAAATGTATTTTCATTGGATACAGTGAGGAATCCAATGCATATAGGTTATATAACCCATCCACCAAAAAGTTTATTGTGATCAGAGATGTTCAGTTCATAGAAGAGGAAGCTTGGGATGGAAGCATAGAGAAAACAATGAATGTAAAACACTGTTTATCTCATGATGAAAATAATGATGAGTTGACTGAAATACATCCCCAAATAGCAACACCAACAAAAGAGCAGCAGAGTACACCCTTGAGGAGAAATGACAGTGCTTCTCCAAGCACACCACAAGGAGGAAATTCAAGTGCTTCTTCAAGCATTTGTACACCTACTGAAAGAGGTAAGAAGTTCAAAAGTTTGAAAGAAATTTATGAACAAGAGGCAGAAAATGAAGGTATCAATTCTTTGTTTGCTTTATATTGTCATGTTGATGAACCTGTTCATTTCGAAGAAGCTATCAAAGATAAGAAATGGATAGAAGCTATGGATGGGGAGATTAATGCCATAGAACGAAACAAGACTTGGGATTTAGTTGAACTCCCAAAAGGTAAATATGTCATTGGAGTTAAATGGGTCTACAAGACTAAAAGTAATGCTTAAGGCAAAATAGAGAGACACAAGGCAAGGCTTGTTGTCAAAGGTTATAAGCAAAAGCATGGGATAGATTATGAGGAAAATTTCGCACCGGTTGCTAGGATGGAAACCGTGAGAGCAGTGATATCCATAGCAGCACAAAACAAGTGGAAAGTTTACCAAATGGACGCGAATTCAGCATTCCTAAACGGAGTGTTAATGGAAGAGGTTTACATAGAACAACCTCTCGGCTATGAAAAGAAAGGCCAAGAGCACAAAGTGTGCAAGTTGAAGAAATCTCTTTATGGGCTGAAGCAAGCGCTAAGAGCATGGTACAGTAGGATAGATTCATATCTACTGGAAAATGGATTTGAGAAATGTGAGGGAGAACCCACCCTCTACATCAAAGAAAAAGATGGAAAAATATTGATTGTAGTTTTGTATGTTGATGATGTTATTTTCATAGGTAATGATGATTACCTTATTGAAAATTTTAAAACAGTCATGAAAAAAGAATTTAAAATGACTGACATGGGTTTGTTGAGATACTTCTTAGGAATAGAAGTAGAACAAGATGAAAATGAGATTTTTATCTCACAGGAAAAGTCTGTTAATAAGGTACTTGAAAGATTTAACATGCAGGAATGCAAAGCAGTAATCACTCCCACAGTGATGGGATTGAAACTCAGCAGAGAGGACAGCAGCAAAGATTTTGACCCTAGTTTATACAAAAGCATAGTTGGCAGCCTTATGTATTTGACTGCAACTAGGCCGGACATAATACATGTTGTTAGTTTGATTTTTAGATTCATGGAAAAGCCAAAAGATGCACATTGGCAGGCAGCAAAAAGAATTCTGAGGTATGTTAAATGTACTAAAAGGTTTGGTATTTTATATACTGCTTCAGAATGTTCAGATTTAGTCGGATACACTGAAAGTGATTGGGCTGGAAGTGTTGATGATCGGAAGAGTACTTTCGGTTATGTTTTTCACATGGGTTCAGGAGCCATCTCATGGGCTTCTAAGAAACAACCCATTGTAGCATTATCTATAGCAGAAGCAGAATATGTGGCAGCTACAGTAGCAGCATGTCAAGCAGTTTGGATGAGAAAAATGTTGAGAAGTTTATGTCAAGAACAGGTAAAAGGGACAGTGATCTTTTGTGACAATAGCTCAGCTATTGCATTGTCTAGAAATTCAGTTTTTCATAAGAGGGCAAAGCACATTGACACCAAGTTTCACTTCATACGTGAATTGGTTAACAATGGTGAGATAGTTTTGCAGCATTGCAGAACAGAGGATCAATTTGCAGATATCCTCACAAAGCCACTAGCGCAGAAAAGCTTTGAACATTTCAGGAAATGCCTGGGTATGCAGAAAAACCCAGCAGTTGAAATTAAGGGGAGTGTTGGAAATTAATTCCAACTGCTGAAGTCAATCAGCAGTAATTGCAAAAGGATTGGAAAGCTTCAAAGGTGCAGTACAGAACAGATGGGATTTGATCCCCTTGATATTTTATAAGGCGGTAGCCGTTATTCATTAACAGCAGAGTTAATAGCCAAGACTCAAAGTCACGCCAGCAGGAAGAGCTTTGATTACAGGGTTGAATCAGGCTTTAAAACCTTACTAATAAAAATCGGCGGAGTAATGGAAGAGGCAGTAATGGCAAGATATTTCATCAAAGTGTCTTGTTGATGTGGCGAGTTCCGCAAGCGGAACGAATATACATATACCACAGCCCCTTTGTTTTGGGCCGATGCGATCACATAAATTGCATGTATTTTATTATAATTTCCCTCCCACCACAGCCGAAGCTTGTGGGTCCACAAGACCACGCGGCAGTCATCAATACGATCGTAAGCATTGGATCGCAAGCATTGAATCGGGAATGTTTTTTTTTGGCCCCCGATTGCATTAACTAAAGGGCGGACCCGATCTATTTTATATAACGGTTTTATTTGTCAATCGCATCCGATGCTCCATCGGCAATCACAAATTTCATTTGGTCGTGTGTTATGTTATAACACACACCCGATTCATTTATAGGACAGATTTAAAACAAGTCCATCGCATCCGTTTGCCAATCGGTGATCGAAACTTTTGTTATGGCGCATTTGTTTGTTTTAAACATGTAGACCCGATGTTTTAATATATTTTGTTTTTATATTATAATATATGCGGCGCATATATAATGTAAAGCCCCGAGAGCCTGTTAAGTAATGTCATTATTCTGTTTATGCACAGCAATGCGTTAAAAAAAAGAAGAGCGTTTTATTTTGAGACAGAGCGTGGACTTAAAATACATAGCAACGTATTTAGCCAGAGAGATAGAGTGTTTTGTTTGAGAGACAGAAATTCTTTTTTTGTGAACTGTGTGTGAAGCAGTCGCATATATTGTAAATCGCTCTGTGAGAGGAAGAACTTGTAACAGATTTTTTTTATGAAATATATATATTTTTTGAGTTGAAACTCTGTTTCTTGTGAGTGAATTTTTAATTTCTCTGTGTTGAAGAGGGGAGTTTATTCTCTCCATTGTTAATTCTGGAATTTTTGATATTCCAACAAGAAGGCCACAGAAATAAGCCTAACATGAGCTGAGGTGGTTTTAGATGAGCTCTCTTCTGTAGCTTTATCTCTTCTTTAGCTCTATCTGAGTATGTGAGTTCTTTATCTCTATCTGAGTAAGTGAGGTCGGAAACTTCTTCAATGACAGTCACTTAGCCAAAGTTATCCGCTGCTATTCCAGTTCGTTCTTCTTGGCGAAGGCTTGTTGGAGCTTAACCATACTACTACTTGGAGTAGGAAATAAGTCAACAAGTGAAATTTCTCTTGGAACATGAGGGGAGGGGTTGGGAACTGAACTGAGGTGCTACTTGGCGTAGGAAATAAGTCAGCAAGTGAAATTTCTCTTGGAACAAGAGGGGAGGGGTTGCGAACTGAGGTGGATGGTAGTAAGCAGTAAAATGAATCTGAAATCGTGCAAGGAGAAGCATTCGCTTTAGCAAAGCATTGGAAAGTTCTCAGGTTTGTACCTCATTGTAGCTCGCCCCAATTCTGGTCGTTTCTGTCGTTCGCGCCATACTGCAACTCCCTCGACTCTGATTGTGAGATAGAATGTCAGTGTTGGCAAGAATCACTCTCGTGTGCTTTTGGATGTGTGTCGATGCAGCACATTAAAGTGGGTGACGTGTTTTTTTATTATTATGATTGTTTATCAGTTTTATTGTATTAAATTAATAAGTTTCCATGTAGCACAAACTTCTAATGTTATTACTTATTACCAAATTCCTAGATCGCTGAGGCTTCCAACAATGTTATATTTGAAAAACATTAGTAAATCTAACATTTATATCAAAGGAAATATAAATCCAGAAATAAAAATGTAAGTGTTTTAAAAATCGCAGAGCACAATCCCTCTCGTTTGCAACATTCAATGAATATATTTGTGTTATGCTCTACTTATAACCAGGTAATGTATTCCTTCAATGTGTTTTCGTTTGTCAAATCTAAATATGACTGAATGAAAATGTCATGTGTAAATTGGTATGTTGTATTTGATGTTTAAAACATAGTTTTTTTCATGGCACTGTAAGCTTTTTACCACTGAAGTGAGATGCCAGTTTGTTATATACTATCCCATACTTTTGATCGTTGTTATTTGTTTTTATTATTTTTATACCGTTGTTATTATTATTATTTTTTAAATATTTTTAATTATATAATATGGATTGTTAACGTATAGCCAGTTATACACAAAGGTGCTATTTCATTTCAATGTCGGTTTCTGATATTATCCTCTCATATTTTCTCACTACGTTCACCTTAACCGTGTCTCTCACCGTTTGTTCTTGAATAATTTTAAGTGATCATAGACAGTTGTAATTGCCTCAAGGTCATACTCCTGTAGGCCGAAGATTTTCAAGATATCAGACTCCGGCAGGGACTACAGTTGCTTGCTGCTCTTGTTCCCCTAGTCATTACATTTTGAATTGTCATCTAAATCAAAAGTTTCACATAAAATTGAATTTCCATAAAATCACTTTAATTCAATCCTTTGAACGCAACATTGTCTCATAAATAAATATATACAAATCCAAAATTGTAATTAAATGCAACATACTTAAATTGTGATCTTTAATTGCTTTCAGGGGTTTGAAGAGGGATTCTATTATGAAATGAAAACCAGTACATGAGTCCCCCAATCAGATTGAAGAAGAATAGGTTAAGTTAAATAATGTTTAATACATTCCTTTCATTGGTGTTTTACAATGATAAATTTTATGAAAATGTTAGCAACCCTCTTAACATGCAATTTTAATAGATAAAATTAACAATAAATTATAATAATGTTAATAAATAAATATTTAAAATTTTAATGTAATTAATTTTATAATTTACAATTATTTATATTTAAAAATAGTTTTAAATAATATCGATGAGAAATAATTTTAAATAATTTTTTTTTATAAAAATATTTGTATAACCACAAAATATGATTGGGTTGAGGATCAAATTTGAAATATATGTACATATTTTAAATCGAAGCGTTAAATTTATATAACTATTTTCTAATAATAAGTTAAAATAAACTAGTCTTATCTAAAAATAATTTAAACATTTATATACAAGGAGATTATTTTATAATTTATTAGTTATAAAAATTTAATAATATTATTTTCAAAACATAAATCTTTAATTATCGAATAAAATTAAAAACAATTTCATTTATGGTTTAGTAAATGGATATAAAGATAATAAATTTACATACTCATATAACATAAGTATTTTAAAGCATTATTTAACATAACATATTGAATGTTACAATTTTGAATAAATTATTTTAATATCTTAAATTATTTTACATAATGAAAAACACTATCATATATTCATGTTTGTCTATTTTTAATTGTGTCGTAAGGCATTCCTCTTTGAAAACAACTTCCCTAGCTGCCACTATGTACTATTGTTTATCGTCATATCTATTGTTAGACGATTGAACTATGGTCTGCCATGAAATTAAAAATAGTTAAAATAAAATGAAACATCAACAAATTAATAAACAATAAAAAAACATAAACCATGAAATAATGAATAATATAAAAGAATTTAACGCACTGAGAGCCCCTCATTCGCATGAATAGCCACCTTTGTAGCAGGATGGGGGGCAACTGGAACCATTAACATTTCACCATCATTTAGTAGTCCCTTTGTAGAAGCAGGAGACAGAACTGCAAGGAGTCACCAATCACCAATTGTCTACATTTGAACAAGCTTGGTGGTTATTAGTTAGGGCCTGGTGGTTTTCAGAATTTTCTTTAAATCTATGGTTTCTTCCTTTCATTAATCTATTTTGTGTTTTGTTCTTGTTTTTTTTTATTAAAAGAAGTGAACATGATGTATCTTTTCCCATCTCCCTGAAAGCTACGAGTGTCTTTCTTCGGGTTACGAGCAACCTTCCCCTTATTAAGAGACTTGGCAGATGACTTGCCATACTTCTACAATCATAGGTAAAGGTCTGCTGACTATTACGATTCGAGTTATTTTGAGACTTGCGAGAAATATGCAGTGTGGATTTGGAGGTCACGGATGAGGGCTAAGAAATAATATAGAAACTCCAAGATAAATTCAGGTGAAGAAGCCAAGGAGTTGTGTTAAGCAGACTAAAAAGACAGTGACTACGACAAGGTACACTTGTAATTTTGCAATATTTGTATTGAAATACACCATAAGGGTTAAATGATTTATGACTTTTCTATCTCTGTAGAATTTTGTGTTTTTCTTTTCTTATCTTTATTAGTTTGTAACTTCCCTTCATGCATTAGCATTGGGTCGCCCAGGTTTTGGACATTCTCATCAAGCTTGGATACCAAACGAACCCTATTTATCAACTGTAGGTTGAGCGCTAGCTTGAATTTTCTTTAACAGTCCTTCTTTGATCCTCAACTTAGTATACAGGTATACTTCCTTTCCCTCTCTGGGCAAAGGACCACATATCAAGAATCCAATTTCCTATAACTTGCTCAAACTTCTTTTTTTGCAGATGACCCCCTTCCAATTCAACCTCCTCCTTTGTCTGCAGGATCTCTTCTTGAATGTGAATTGGTATTTTTTCTAATAAGATTTTGTAACTTCCTTCACATCTTGTGTAACCTGAGAATATGAGATACAACTTCTCCCTCAATGTCCATGCCTTCATCTTCAGCCACCAACAATTCTTCAATATGTTTTTAGAGGCAATTTCAATACCCATTGAGCCAACCAACTAGACAATCAGCACCAGCCAATGAGACAGATGTTTCCCATTTCCCATGAAGCCAACCATTGAAGTTCCTGTGAGTCAGTTAGCTAGCCAGAACTTTCTCTTTGTACACTGAGTTTCATGTTCTTCCCATCATCTAGTTCAACAATCATTTCAAAACCCCTTATCAACTATATTCTCTATGATTATGAAATCCAAGTCAAATTCAAAATGAAAATTGTTTTTGAGTTCCTCTATGAGTCTTTCTTTCTCTCTTAAATAGAAACATCTTAATGCTTCGGGACTATTATTTTTGGTGAACAGGTGCTCTTAGCTACATATTCAACACACCCATTTGAACAATTCATTTTCATATCAAATTAGATTCATCTAAATAAACATTTGATCCCGGGGAATATATATTATGTGGAAAAGGGTGATCAATCAAATCCTAGTTGTGACGCAAAGATATTCTGGTCCTTAGCTTCCACAAAAATCTTGAGGCATTCTACCTATACACTATCATGTTATTTTGTCCTCTTATCCAGCTCAACTATATTATTTTTTGAAATCGATAATTGGGAAACTTGATTTCTTAACTGGGAAGTATAACTTATCTTAGAGTTTTCATACACTCACAATTGTTTTCTCTGTTCTGTCTTAAGGTCCTTTATAGCTTTATCTTATTTATCATTACCAATTCTTGTGTTGAAACAAAAAATTATATATTCCGCTATAATAATATTTATTATATAAAGGATTCTCTCAATAGTCCATGTTAGTTTTTAGACCTACATGTATATGCACTTGCACAAACTATAGTCAGAAGCTGTAGGAACCTGTTGTTGATTTATTTGGACATAAATGGCCACTACACCATACGTTACCCTGGGACTATTGTTTCTGGTGAACATGTGCACTTAGCTATAGATTCAACATGCCCACTTCACCAATTCATTGTTCATATCAAACAATATTCATCTAAATAAACATTTGATCCCGCGGAATACATATTATGTGAAAAAGGGTGATCAATCAAATCCTGGTTGCGATGCAGAGATATTTTGATCCTTGGCTTCTACATAGATCGTGAGGCTTTCTACCTATATACTATCATGTTCTTTTGGCCTCTTAACCAGCTCAGCTATATTATATTTCCAAATGGAGACTTGGGAAACTTTATTTCTTAACTGGGCAATATAACCTTCTTATATTAGAGTTTTCATGCCCTCACAATTGCTTTCTATTTTATGTCTTAAGGTCCTTTACAAGTTTATATTACTTAGGATTACCAATTATTTTGTTCAAACAAAAACTTATATATTCTGGTATAATAATATTTATTATATAAGAAAGTCTCTCAACACTTCATTTCGTTTTTGAAACCTACATATATATGCACTTGCACAAACTATGGTTAGAAGGTGTAGGAGCTTGTTGTTGATTTATTTGGACATTAATGGCCACTGCACCATACACTACCCTGGGACTATTGTTTCTGGTGAACATGTTCTCTTAGATACAGATTCAACACGCCCATTTCACTAATTCATTGTTCATATCAAATTAGATTAATCTAACTAAACATTTGATCCTGCGAAATATATATTATGTGGAAAAGGGTGATCAATCAAATCCTATTTGTGACACATAGATCTTCTGCTCCTTGGGTTCTACATAGATCCCGAGGCATTCTAACATATACAATATCATGTTCTTTTGGCGTCTTAACCGACTCAGCTATATTATGTTTCAAAATGGAGACTTGGGCAACTTGATTTATTAACTGGGTAGTATAACCTTCTTATCTTAGAGTTTTCATGCCCTCACAATTGTTTTCTCTATTATGTCTTAAGGTTCTTTACAAATTTATCTTACTTAGAATTACCAATTCTTGTGTTGAAACACAAGCTTATATATTCCGGTATAATAATATTTATTATATAAGTAAGTCTCTCAACACTCCATGTTGTTTTTGAAACCTACATATATATGCACTTGCACAAACTATAGTCAGAAGCTGTAGGAACTTGTTGGATCGAGGGGTCCTGACCCAGGTTCAGAGGTTAAGGTCTGCCAACAAACCCCTATACTACTGGTCCTTTTGGTAGTGACTTGATTGCACATGCCAATGTCTCACCCGAAGCAGTATGGGAGGGTACTAGAACCAGGTTTCCATACCCTGAGAGAGAGCAGGTAAGTCAAACAGGGCTGCGTTCCCAGCTTAACAACTTCAGATCTAGTTATAGACTTATATCGCAGAGTTCATATCTACTAAATATCTTCGCATCCACGTGAAAAACACTGATTTATCAGTACAACAACTATAATCACAGTAATCAACAGATCATAGGAACAAGGATATTCTCGCAGCTATAAAAATATTTATTTGCAGGTCGATAGTCCACAGTTACCAGAGTTACAATCAGTCATAGATTAAATCAGCACCTTCACATTAGTAATATCACAAGCAAGATCATAAACGCATACACAATAGATCACAGGAATACTCCATATTATAACAACAAATAGTCAACCATAGATCTAACATTTCACATCAATAGTAGTACATAAACTCATATAACGCATAGATACTCTAACCAGATTCACCTATATTAATATCCAAAACCCAACTACAATCCAACACAGCCTGCGAACAGAGCCAATAGGGTCCGCACATAGCAGGACTGAGGATCTCTGCACACACAACCAACAGTTGTCCTTTCCCTATCAACCCAAAAAGATCTAACACTTCGCAAATATCATCAATCTATATCTTTCTCTACCTATGAATCAAAGAGGTTCACCTATTTATACCGATTTAGCCTATGCATCCAATGGTCCGAAAACTGTGGTTTACGAACTCTTGTTCTACCCTTGACCCGTTACAATGCATTAGGGGCTTTGACCCACCCCAAAACCCCTGTGTTAGACTAATTAAGACCAAAATATACAAAACTTATATAAAATCGCAGGTTTTTAGGGGACCCCGTTCCAACAGTCCCCCAACATAATCTTGTGACTCATCCTGAGTCACTGAGATGGTGGGTTCTCCACCTACGCCTGCAAAAATTTGAGTGCCATGTCTAATGGAGGCAGCACGACTTCACTTTGAGTAGCGACATTCTGTGCAATATCGACCGACCTTTCTGAAATTGGGCCTTTTGTCATGACAGTGACACTCTCCAGAGTCTGGTTCAACTGATCAACCGCGACATCCACATCGTGTGAAATCTTGAGGGCCTCAACAGCCCAAGTATTTAGGTGGTCGCTGAGGGCATTCTTATTTTTCCGAAGTTCATCAATATCAGCTTGGAGAGCGTGACTGGTGTGCAGCTGTTGCAAGCATTGATAAGGAACTAAAGTGGACAGGGTGGCTTCTAACTTCTTGAACTCTTCTTCTTTCTACTGCAGGTCCTGATTGATGCTACATAGGAGTGGGTCGCACTGGACCTTGGTCCATAGCTGCATGGCCATTTCTAATAATTGGGCGCCCTACGCGATTTTCCCTGTAATGGTGTTTGTAGCCTTAATGATCAGCATAGTGTGCAAGGCCTGTACCTCCGGAGGTGTTTCAGGCTGCAACTTAGCCTGGAGGTCAACGATCCGTTGCTCCATTCGTGCTTGGACCATCTGAACTTCCTCGTGGGAGGCATTTAGTGCTGTGACCAACCGTTCAACCTTCTCCTGAGGGGTGGCGGTGGCCGGGATATCTGTGGTAACATCTGTACAAAGTTGATGAATCACGTTTAAGAGCTCCGCGGGCTTCGTGGTGGTCTGCAATGTATCTGTCTTTATCTGGAGTGCCTGGAGCTCGGCTTGGATTATGTCGACCACAAATTTCTATTGCTCCTCTAAGGCTACCCATCTGTCCTCTGTAGCTAGAATGACCACATCCGTGATTTGTTCAAGGTCTCCATCAGTCAATGTGACTGTCTCGTCATGTGCCGTCTGCTGGGAGCACTGCTTTTTGCAGGGCGTTTTGACAGGTACGCTTATTCTCTTCATGCCGCGGGGGGGGGGGGCAAGTCCTCCGACATTCAGTCATTCTGTTCCTAGGGCTGGTTGTGAATCTACCTGAGTCTCTGCCTCAACGTCCTTCTCAAAGGTCTGCGATTGTTGCACATCCTTTTGTGCGGCCACAGTTATGTCTTGTCTGGTACTCTTGGTCGCACCTATGGCATCCGTGATGACGATGAAGGGGTTGAATTTTGATGTGTTGGTCCCTTCTATTGGGGTTCCTATGTTTTGGAAAGTTTGGCAATACCAAAAGATAAGACAACATCAAAACCACTTGGGACCTCAGGATCTAGCCCTCCTGGGTCCAGAGAGGGATCCCTCTATAAAAAGTAAAGATAGATATATCTTTGAGGTTTAGTTTTAAGGTATTAGGCTAGTTGTAAGGCTCAAAGGTTGTTGTTTTGTTTGTTTTGTTTGGTTGTTGGGAAACATGAAGGAAGGGTTCACTGTAAGACAAAGAAATGGGCAGACAGGATTTTGGCAATGGGGAGATAATTCAGAGAACACTCGAGACCATTGTGCAATGGAGTCATCAAAGGGTTTACCTGCAATTCAGTATCTAAGGCTTTCAAATGGGCTAGTCATCTAAAACAGAGGATATTTTTGAAGATGATAGTGGGATGAAATGATAAGGAATGAAGGTGAATAACAAGGAAACCTTTCGAGGTGGCTACCTAGGAGCTGATCTAGGGATAGGACATGCCTTAACCATCTATGATCAAATTCCTAAAGAGGCTAACTCTTCAGACAAGGGAAAACATTAAAGATTTAACACAAAGTTGAAACCTGAAGATCAGAGAAAGGCTTTGAACTTTCAATGCTTTGAAATTCAACTTAAGGGAACTTAGAAAGGTTTAACAGTTAGAAAAGGACCCTAGTGAGACAGAATCAACTCCAATATCCCAGTATCCCAATTCCTTCAATTAAAACCAGACAAGAACATCGAAGAACTAATTCATGAATTCACACATCAGCAAGCAGTGATAACCAACTACTGTATTGGTTAAATTGCTTAGAATTAGTTCTTAGATTGCACAATTAGTAGAAAACATCAAAGATAAGAAGAGCAGGAAGCATTAGGGTAACATGCGAGGGTATATCCTAAACCAGTTTACTGATTCTTATCAGAGAAGTGAAATATGATGAATTACAAAGGAAAACAGAGACAAAGGTAGAAAACATCACCGTTGCTTTAATTCAGGATCCAAAGAAATTTTCTTGTCATATTAAAGAGCAACACCAGTCATATAAAACATTGTCCAACAGCTTGATATTTAGTCTAAAATCATCTCCTCAACCTATTTTATAATTATGCACACAGAACTATATCTCAAGAGAAACAACTTACAATCCACGGTTATCTGAACAACAAACTTTACAATATATTTTTCAAGAGTTTTATAGCTGAAAGAGAGGCAGAGGAGGTAGGTGAAATTTTAATGAAACATTTAAAACAGAGGAAGAAGAGTGCTCAAGGCCCATTCTATTTTAATATCACTGCATTTACTCTCGGTACTCTCGGATGAAAGTGTGGTCTTCGACAGGCTGATCATAACTCCAAGTATGTCTTTAATGTACTTTTTGGCTGTTTGTACTCTGTAGTACTCTGGGACAAGAAAGGTAGATAAATGATTTTAGGCCTGCCATGCTGTGTAACAAATGCTCTGGTAACATTAGGATTTTCTGTCAGGGTGGTGATCTTCTCGGAAACATTTATGAAGAGGAAAAAACATTATGGGAACTTTGTCCTTTCTAGGAAAGAACCTTCTGCTGATGTGAAACACTGACAAGGATTGTTTCTATGCTTTAGGCCTCATTAGGCCTTCTGTGTCATTCATAAGGTCTACAATTTGTACGTTCGCCCTTTAATCACTGAATTAAAGCTTAAAATCTTCAATAACAGGCTTTAAATCTCTTAATTCTTCACTGATACTCTTTGCTACTTCTGTGGCTGTCTCTGTCTGTGAATGCACAGGTTTAATGGTGCTGAAGGTTTTCAACAGAGTTAATAACTCTGATTGGAATGAAACATGTATTGAAAACCCCCTCAGGATTCTTTCACTGCGATCTCTGGCTCTGAAAAAAATTCCTTTGCACTTTGTGTCACTGTAACAGTGACTGTGAGCAACAACGGTTTTTACCGTATGTAACCCTGCGAAACACCAAAACTTGTGAAGAAAATCCATGAGGGAGTGGAGGTGGATGCTGTGGAAGATTGTGGAGATGGCAGCGCAGCAGTGGAAACAGTGGCTGTGAGTGGAAAAACGACGAAAATTGCTGTATAATGGTGGAGGAATGATCTGATGAAGGTCTGGTGGAGAAATGATTTTGGGCCGTCTGATTAGGTAGTGGGATGGTGATCGACGACAGAGATTTAATGGTGGAGTGACTTTAGAAGGTTAGGCGAAGAAATAAACCTTTTAATGTAAAACATAAAAGTTATGCCTTTGGGTGAAATACAAAGGAAATGGATGAAAATGAATGAAATTGGGCGTTTGAATGGTGGGAATGGCATGGGCAGAGGGCGATTGAGTGTGGACCGTTAGATCTCAAGAGGAGATCAACGACTGGGATCATCCAATGAGTTTTCGGAAGCAGCGGAGGGGAAGTGGTTTTTAGGGGGAAAACAACTGTTTTCACGTTGTTTGGGAGTGGTTTTAAACATCTCCCAAAGGAACACGATATACGTCGATGCACGACACGTGGCAAAACAAAACCACCCATATCGCGCGATTTTGAAACGTTAAAGCCCAGATGCCAGAATAACGTGATATGCATGCTGACCGTTGGATGAGGAGCAATGAGATCCGACAGTGAAGGATGGAGCATGATATGGGAAAGTACACGGTCAGTTAAGTGGAGGGAAGGTCAAAGCGGATTAGATCCTGACCATCGGATCTATGGAATAGATGGTCAGGATTAAAAGAGGGGGTGAGAAGGCAAAGGGTTAGATGAATGGGAAGGAGAGAGGAGAGTCGTCAGATCAATCAGGATGGACAGCTGTGATCTAATTGCATCAGAGAAAGGTAGGGGCCACAACTCCGATGGTTTCAAGCTTGCAATTGCATGTGGACCGTTGGATCATGGAAGAGATCAATGGTTGAGAATTGATTGGAGGGGAATGACGGAGGGAAAAGGAGCAGAGGGAGATCCAATACTAGCCGTTGGTTCTTATGGATTCAATGGCCAGGATCCAATCGAGAGTTGGCCCATCGGGGAAATGAAAAGGTGGTGCATTAAGATCTTCTGATTGGCGATGGTGCGATTAGTGCTTGGCCATCAAATTTAAAAGGAAATCAATGGTTTATATGTAGTCGGAGGGTGGGTAAAAGATGTTATGGGCGCGGTGTGAGATTCGCACCGGACCGTTAGATTTATATAGATCAGCGGCTGAGATCGTAGCGTGGGTCTTCAGAGAAAAATACAATTGCATCGGAAGATTTCAAGAAACAAAGAGAAATGCACATGCGGAAAGCTCCGATTACGATGAGCGCCCAGGGCCTCAGCGCTTGGTTCCGGCGCCGGGTTCTATGCGGTGAAAAGGGGCTAGGGGCTAGCTGAAAGGGGCTTAAGCCTATTATGTAGAAAGGGGATTTTTAAGCCAAAATGAGGATTTTTAAGGCTTTGAGAAGGGTTCCGGTAGGCAGAAAAAGAGGTTTTTGAACCAATAAAATGGACTTTTAGAGGTTTATAAGGGAATTTGATGCTTAGGAGGGTTAATGAAGGGATTTTGGGGGGGAATTTTGAGAAGGAAAAAAGGGTTAAAATGGGGAATTTGCAGGGGTACAAGGGAGCAGATGGAGGCTTTTTATGAGCAAATTTTTCCATAACCAGTGAGGCTTTTTGGATGGAAACAGTAGTGAAGATCTTTCTAAGGCAAGAGACACAAAGAGGCTTCAAGAGTGATATGTTTTCAGAGGAAATATATCTCTTGAAGACTTAGAAACACATGTTTGCTCTGTTAAAAATTTATAGGTGGCTAACAGTGGCTCCACATGGGGATGGCATATTTTTGAAGATGTCAAGAATCTCAGAAAATGATATTTGGAAGTAGGCCAGATGCCTAGTGCTTGATACATATTTTCTTTCTTTAATCAACTGCCACAACTCATGAAGACATTATATCAGCAGAAAACATCCCCAAACAGTCTACCTACCCATCCTACAGTCCTAGCATTTTTTCTTCAAGGTGCATTTGAATTTTCAGACCCTTTCATCATTTTTTTTTTTTTGAAAGTAGAAAACAAAATAATATAATTCTACTCTTATTCCTCCATGAGACCAGATTAAACAGTTGGCCTCATAGCTTCTCTACCTAAACTAAAATCTGCTAGGATTAAACTGTCTAGCAGATTTCTTTCTCTACATTCTACAATAGAAATTTAAAAACAGTCAAACCAGGATTAGACAGTTTGGTTTGCTATGGATCCATGGCATAAAAACAACTGCACATGAACTGAACTTTACTGAACATTAGAACCAAAATTGTGAAGGCTTGAAATTGTGAAACTATGAAGCATCCTTCTTCTTCTTCATGACTCAAGTTTTGAGCTTGCTAGAGTCACTTTCTTCTTCATTTCAGCTCTGGTTTTGGGCTTGTTAGAGCCGATTCTTCTTTCTTTCTTTGCTGGTTCAAATTTTTGAGCATATCTGAACCTTTCCTTTCAAAGCAAAACTCAACAACTAACTACATGCTCACATACTGAGCTTATTTGAGATTTCCTACCTATCCTACTCTACTTGGAAATCTCTGATGCTCTAGGTGATACAATAATGCCAGTGCAGCTAGTCAAGCAGTAACAAAAAAGGATACAAGAACTAACTGCTTATCAGAGACAACCATAGGGTACTCTGCATGTGGGTTTTCAAAACCAAGGCCACCATCAGTGGTGACCACTCCTGATGAATTTGGCCCCTGCGAAGGGTCAATGCTGGAGAATTTGAGCTAATCAGGGCCTGCATATACTCTGCCACAAGATCAATGAACATAGGGTGTACACTTTCTTCTTTTAGGCCTTCCATGATTGGTAGGCTATCTGTATCCTGGGCAGCTTTGATTACTGCATCTTTAGTGTGGCTCTTGAAAGCCCGATCATCTCCTTCCCGCACTTCGGAAAACAATGGAATTTCTTCTTTTTTAGGGGGAGGGAAACTTTCCAAAAATGCTCTGGGGTATTTGAATTGTTATGATTTTTCTCGTGAGTTCAAAATTTCAATCTCAGCTTCATATCTTTCAACCGCCAATTCTATAAAAAATTTCTTAAGCACAAGTTTGAATTTTGAGCCGAGAAGGATAGCCCCAGGAAGGTCCTCCCATTCCATTTCTGCCAAGTCCTTTGACATTATATCATGACACTCTGCTATGAAACTTGAATGCATTTCTGTGAATCATTCAGAGTCTTCCATTAGTGAAGTGACTTGGTCTTTAGCATGGGTGATGTTTTAATGCGACTGGTCTCCTAGTGGAGTCTTATGAAAACCAAGATAATCAGCAGGCCTACTGATCACCAGTGGATTCTTTTAATCATTAAGGGACTGTGGAGTCGCCAGGTGGAAGGTTTAGGATGTTTCAAGGATGTTTACTATCCACCACAGTGATTTAACTACCAAACTCAGGCTAAAATGGTCTTATTCCTCAGCGGAGTCACCATTATGTTGGTGATGACAAAGGGACACAAGACTAGGTAGTAGCAATTAAAGGTACTCGGATTTTACCCAGCGGAGTCGCCATTATGTTGGGGTTCTTATGTTTTGGTAAGTTTGGCAATACCAAAAGATAAGACAACATCAAAACCACTTGGGACCTCAGGATTTAGCCCTCCTGGGTCCAGAGAGGGATCTCTCTATAAAAAGTAAAGATAGATATATCTTTGAGGTTCAATTTTAAGGTAATAGGCTAGCTATAAGGCTCAAAGGTTGTTTTTTTGTTTGTTTTGTTTGGTTGTTGGGAAACATGAAGGAAGGGTTCACTGTAAGACAAAGAAATGGGCAGATAGGATTTTGGAAATGGGGAGATAATTCAGAGAACACTCGATACCATTGGGCATTGGAGTCATCAAAGGGTTTACTTGCAATTCAGTATCTAAGGCTTTCAAATGGGCTAGTCATCTAAAACAGAGGATCTTTTTGAAGATGATAGTGGTATGAAATGATAAGGAATGAAGGTGAATAACAAGGAAACCTTCTGAGGTGGCTACCTAGGAGATGATCTAGGGATAGGATGTGCCTTAACCATCTATGATCAAATTCCTAAAGAGGCTAACTCTTCAAGCAAGGGAAAACATTAAAGATTTAACACAAAGTTGAAACCTGAAGATCAAATAAAGGCTTTGAAATTTCAATGCTTTGACATTCAACTTAAGGGAACTTAGAAAGGTTTAGTAGTTAGAAAAGGACCCTCGTGAGACAAAATCAAATCCAATCTCCCAGTATCCCAATTCCTTCGATTAAAACCAGACAAGAACATCGAAGAACTGATTCATGAATTCACACATCAGCAAGCAGTGATAACCAACTACTATACTAGTTAAATTGCCTAAAATTAGTTCTTAGATTGCACAATTAGTAGAAAACATCAAAGATAAGAAGAGCAGGAAGCATTAGGGTACCATGCGAGGGTATATCCTAAACCAGTTTACTGATTCTTATCAGAGAAGTGAAATATGATGAATTACAAAGGAAAACAGAGACAAAGGTAGAAAACATCACTGCTGCTTTAAATCAGGATCCAAAGAAATTTGCTTGTCATATTAAAGAGCAACACCAGTCATATACAACGTTGTCCAACAGCTTGATATTCAGTCTGAAATCATCTCCTCAGCCTATTTACAATTATGCACACAGAACTATATCTCAAGAGAAATAACTTACAATCCACGGTTATCTGAACAACAACCTTTACAATATATTTTTCAAGAGTTTTATAGCTAAAAGAAAGGCAGAGGAGGTAGATGAAATTTTAATGAAACATTTAAAACAGAGGAAGAAGAGTGCTCAAGGCCCATTATTTTTTAATATCACTGCATTGACTCTCGGTACTCTTGGATGAAAGAGTGGTCTTCGACAGGCTGATCATAACTCCAAGTATGTCTTTGATGTAATTTTCTGTTGTTTCTACTCTGTAGTACTTTGGGACAAGAAAGTCAGATAAAGGATTTTAGGCTTTCCATTCTGTGTAACAAATGCTTTGGTAACATTAGGATTTTCTGTCGGGGTGGTGATCTTCTCGAAAACATTGATGAAGAGGAAAAAACATTATGGGAACTTTGTCCTTTCTAGGAAAGAACCTTCTGATGATGTGAAACACTGACAAGGATTGTTTCTGTGCTTTAGGCCTCATTAGGCCTTCTGTGTCATTAATAAGGTATAAAATATGTACATTCACCCTTTAATCACTAAATTAAAGCTTAAAATCTTCAATAACAGGCTTTAAATCTCTTAATTCTTCATTGATACTCTTTGCCACTTCTGTGGCTGTCTCTGTCTGTGAATGCGAAGGTTTAATGGTGCTGAAGGTTTTCAATAGAGTTAATAACTCTGATTGGAATGAAACATGCGTTTAAAACCCCCTCAGGAGTCTTTCCCTGCGATCTCTGGCTCTGAAAAAACTTCCTTTGCGCTCTGTGTCACTGTAACAGTGATTGTGAGCAACAATGGTTTTTACCGTATGTAACCTTGCAAAACACCAAAACTTGTTAAGAAAATCCATGAGGGAGTGGAGGTGGATGCTGTGGAAGCTTGTGGAGATGGCAGTGCAGCAGTGGAAACAGTGGCTGCGGGTGGAAAAATGGCGAAAATTGTTGTATAATGGTGGAGGAATGATTTGATGAAGGTCTGGTGGAGAAATGATTTCGGACCATCGGATGAGGCAGTGGGATGGTGATCGACGATAGAGATTTACTGGTGGAGTGAATTTAAAAGGTTAGGCGGAGAAATAAACCTTTTAATATAAAACATAAAAGTTATGCCTTTGGGCGAAATAGAAAGGAAATGGATGAAAATGAATGAAATCGAGCGTTTGAATGGTGGGACCGGCATGGGCGGATGGTGATTGAGTGTGGACCGTTAGATCTCAAGAGGAGATAAATGACTGGGATCATCCGATGAGCTTTTGGAGGCAGCAGAGGGGAAGTGGTTTTTAGGGGGAAAAAACTGTTTTCGCACTATTTGGGAGTGGTTTTAAAAATCTCCCAGAGGAACGCGATATACGTCGCTGCACAACATGTGGCAAAACAAAACCACCCATATCGCATGATTTTGAAATGTTAAAGCTCGGATGCCAGAATAATGCGATATGCATGATGACCGTTGGATGAGGAGCAACGAGATCCGACAGTGAAGGATGGAGCGCGATATGGGAAAGTGCACGGTCGGTTAAGTGGAGGGAAGGTCAAAGCGGATTAGATCCTGTCCGTCAGATCTATGGAATAGACGGTCAGGATTAAAAGAGGGGGCGAGAAGGTAGAGGGTCAGATGAATGGGCGGGAGAGAGGAGAGCCGTTGGATCAATCAGGATGGATGGCTGCGATCTAATTGCATCTGAGAAAGGCAGGGGCCACAACTCCGATGGTTTCAAGCTTGCGATTGCATGTGTACCGTTGGATCATGGAAGAGATCAATGGTTGAGAATTGATCGGAGGGGAATGACAGAGGGAAAAGGAGCAGAGGGTGATCCAAACCTAGTCGTTGGTTCTTGTGGATTCAACGGCCAGGATCCAATCGAGAGTTGGCCCATCGGGGAAACAAAAAGGTGGTGCATTAAGATCTTCCGATTGGCGATGGTGCGATTAGCGCTTGGCCGTCAGATTTAAAAGAAAATCAACGATTTATATGTAGTCGGAGGGTGGGTAAAAGGTGTTATGGGCGTGGTGTGAGATTCATGTTGGACTATTAGATCTATATAGATCAAAGGTTGAGATTGCAGCGCGGGTCTTCAGAGCAAAATACAATCGCATCGAAAGATTTCAAGAAACAAAGAGAAATGCACACGCGGAAAGCTCCAATTGCGATGAGCACCCGGGGCCTTAGAGCTTGGTTCCGACGCCGGGTTCCATGCGGTGAAAAGGGGCTAGGGGTTGGACGAAAGGGGCTTAAGCCTGTTATGTAGAAAGGGGATTTTTAAGCCAAAATGAGGATTTTTAAGGCTTTTAGAAGGGTTTCGGTAGGCAGAAAAAGAGGTTTTTGAACCAATAAAAGGGACTTTTAGAGGTTTAGAGGGGAATTTGATGCTTAGGAGGGTTAATGAAGGGATTTTGGGGGAAAATTTTGAGAAGGAAAAAAGGGTTAAAATGGGGAATTTGCAGGGCCCGGGTACAAGGGAGCAGATGGAGGCTTTTTCTGAGCAAATTCTTCCACAAACAGAGAGGCTTTCTGGATGGAAACAATAGTGAAAATCTTTCTAAAGTAAAATACACAAAGATGCTTCAAGAGTGATATGTTTTCAGAGGAAATGTATCTCTTGAAGACTTAGAAACATTTTTAGCCACCTGCTTGCTCTATCAAAAATTTATAGGTGGCTAACACCTTTGACACCCTTCATGCCAGTTTTGAAGCCAATCTTCCAGTTAGGAGGCCAGAGTGTAATGATGTTGTCAATTTCTGCATCCGCCACCATATAGGGGAGCGAAGTCTAGGCTTTATCCCTGTGTGCTTTGATCTGGACGTTGTGCATAGTGATCTGAAATGCTGCAATGTCCTTATATTTTTCATACATGGCAGGGGACAACCATGGTTGGGAGTTAATGGCTGCGGCCAAGTTACTCTGAAATAGGACCCAGAAAACTTGGTTTTCCTTGAAACGTTGCGGGTCCTTAGAATCCTAGAAGTGTGCATAGTGAGCCCCTTCACACATGTTCGGGGAAATTTCAGGAAGGAATGACTCTGTAGGGGCTTCCCAGGCAACCAATGCTATGAGGAATAGTAACCAGGAATAACAAAAGGCATAACCCTGATCCTTGGACTTGCGAAAATTAGTCAGAAATTCATCACATAAATACTGGGCCTAGTTAAAACATACCCCTTTTCTGCACAGGCCTGCTAACTGAATTACATAGGCTGGGACAGAGGGGACTTGACATTTTCTCATCATTTTGCATGCCAACAACATTGTGACCAGTTGCGTGCCTTGGTCACTGATAGAATTGATTATAAAATCCTGAGTATTGCGCTCCACATGGTAGGTCTTGCACACATACTCAGCCAATTCTGCCTCATATTTTTTACCCACGCGCTACAGAGGGTTGAGGCCGTGCATGGGAAGGCCCATAATTTTGTGCACCAATGAAACATCGATGGGGATCTTGTCCCTGATATATAGGAAACCATCATGAATTTGGGCAAGCAACTATCGAGCTAGTCAGTCCGTCACGTTGTAGTGACTGAAGTGAGGCATCCTTAGCAAGTTCAGGAGCCCAGACCTGAACAATCCATGCACCCAGTGCTGAGGAACAATTTTGATCCCATTGTCTTCCTAAATCGTGTCAAGGTATAATTCAGGCGCCAGCTCAGGGAAGGCCTCTAGACTGGCCAAGTCATGATCGTCAAATTTGATCTTTTGCAGCCTTCCAACAGGGTCATCAATGATAGGGACTTCTCCTGGGGTCAGCGGCGTCTGCAAATAAGTGATCAGGATGTCGAAATTATTTGGTGTCCGAGTCGAGGTTCTACGCGGCCGGACGAAAGGAGGTAACCAGTTGATTAGTCTAGTAGGTTGGGCCTCCTCCTAAACAACTTGCGCTTGGGATGCCACCTTCAAAGATGTTATATTCCATGGGGAAGCACGAGGTGTCCCCTTAACCCATTTCGTGGGTTTCCCAGAGTCTTCTACTTTTTCCTTGCCCTTCTTTGTGACTGGGGTGGAGAAAACTTCTTCCGCCTCAGACTCAATTTCTACCACTTCCTCAGTGCCCTGTTCCACCGAGATGACTGGTTCTGAGGGTTCAGTAGGATTCGTAGCAGAAATTCTGGCATGAAAGACAAACTCAGAATTGCTACTGTCCAAGGGGGTATATTTCTCACTCAGGAAAGAGACAGAGGCACATAAATTCTTACAACACAACTTCGTCCAGGACAAATATGCCAAGTACGAGATATTCAAATGATATAGAACCCTTGCCTACTCTAGCCCACTTGTTTTATAGATTTGGTGATTTCCCAACGATAGGGTAGAATTCACGTGGAACTTACCATTAAGTAAATGGTAAAAAATATCCAGAAATCGCCGCATTAAAGGTCGGCCGCCCATCCCATCCAATGGTAATTTTTCCTTTTTACCTGATTTGACTGTTCCAATGGCTAGTTTTCACACCCTGGGTGTGCTCAGCGTACCCCTACACTCCCAGTGCCTCGGCTGCTGCCTGAGATTTTTCCTTCCAAATGTCATTCTACGTCGCCATAGCCCAACCCGCAAGATTTTTCATACCGTTTTCTTCCCTGCGTAGTGACCTCCTACTATGCCTTTGTGAACATCTACCACGATAGTGTGCCCTTCGTGCTCCAGAATGTATCTGCACCACACTTTACCAGCGAATAGTTTATATAAAGGACTTGTGGTAATGGTAAAATCCACCGCTCGAGTAACCAACTCCTTCTTTTGTTGTACTGAGCATCCTGTAGATGCCATGCTTGTAGTCAGGAGCCGAATGATATCAGTGAAGTGCGCACCAATGACCCTAATGGCGAACCACTGCACATCAGGCAATCCTTTCCTCACGTGAGTGGGTTCCCCGCCCATCCCAAGTTGGGACCAGTGATCCAGCCCAACATTCATCTTTGCTGGCTTGACCATGATTTCAAAATCGTATTCCTAAAACATCAACAGCCACCTACAGAGTCTCGCCCCCCGACACAGTCTTATTCACTAGGGACTTTAAAACTGAATGACTTGTAAACATCTTAAAGTGTCCTACCAAAAGATAGTGTCGAAACTTCTGCACTGCATGGACCAGGGCCAACCCTTCCTTATTCGTGATGGTATAATTGTTCTTCACACTCGGGAGTTCATGACTAGCAAGTGCTACTAGGTGATCAATGTCTCTGGCGCTAGGCTGTGTAAGGACCATTCCTAGGGAAATCCTCGATGAGTCAACATGTACATGACATTCCTTCACCCTATTGGGACAATTAAAATTAAGTTCAGATATCATTCCTTCCCGGAGTAGTTTAAAGTTCTTCTGGCACTCGTCACCCCAAAAGAATGGAACATCTTTCTTAAGCAGTTTGTCTAGAGGTGCAGTAGTCAGTGTGTATCCCAGAATGAATATTTTGTAGTAGCCCGTATGTCCAAGGATCGAACACAGTTGTTTCTGATGCTTTGGTGCTCCTCAGTCTGTAGTGGAGGTCCCGCAACTGCGTGCTCCCCCTCTGACTCGGGAATAGTCACATTTTGCAGATCCTCATCACACTCTTTTATACTACTGGAGTCATCAAAGTGGGGAAATTATCTTACCTCTGAAGATATGCAGCGGAAGTCCCTGGTAATCTGTACGCAGTGCAACGCAGAGACATCATGCAACTGATTTTGCCAATTTTCCATTTCCTCGTCGGAGTCAGAGAAGCATTCGTTGTCTCTTTCCTAGCAAAGCATACCATCGGCCGTAGGATTGACCTAGTCTTCGTCCCTTGCAGTTAGCTTATAGGTATGATCCACCTCTTCTTCCTCACGCACTGACTTTGTATACCTTTCTCCTTTCGTGGGATCTAGCGGCACTATCACCCATGTTCCTTCACTTTCAAATACCATGCTCCTCTTTTTTAAGTTGATAATTCTGCCCATATCTATGGCCCAGCCCAATCTGAGGAGGGTAGGATAGGGGTCTGCATCTTCTACAATCTGAATGACCTCAAAAGCAGTCCAAGCCTTGACCCCTGCGATTTCTACCATGATCTTCAGTAATCTTCCTAAAGGTATGACCTTCTGCTGATTAGCCATGCGTAGCTGGATAGTGGACCATTCCAAATTAGGTTCTCCCATTCGCTGCCAGGTTTGATTAGAAAGTACGTTTGCATCCGAGCCTAGGTCCAAAATAACCTGATCCATCTCATAGTCACCAATCTGCGTGGTTAACCGCATCTCCCTGCCAGTGCATCTCTTATTCTTATAGAGTTTGTGTACATCCTTAATTTCCATGGCTAGGGTTGTCTTTTCTACGCAACTATCTATCAAAGCTTGGAGGTTTTCTACAACCCTTTGGTTGCGCAACAACTTCATACATGCTTGCAGGAATGGTTTGACCTCATCATCTGCCTTGAAGTTCACAAGGACTTGAGGAGTAGGTGCCTCAGCTTTGGAAAAGTCTTGGCGAGTTGTGACAAAGGTTTATTTTTCTTTCTGTAAGTCCAAACCTTCTATTTTAACAGCTGCTTTATGGATGAGAGGCTCTGCTTCAACTTTCTCTGCAGCTCCTCTGGTGGCCATGCCGCTGTGTGTTATAACATTAACACTTGGTCCTTCATCTCAAGGTTTTGCTTTGACCCTTTCTACATTCTGCGTAGGTGTCTGTTGCTTCTCCTGTATTTTGGCCATCAAAATCGGGCAATCTTCAATCACATGATCCAGCTGTATACAGTATCTGCAGGACTGTCTTGCAGGGTTTAGAAGTCCCTTGCAAAGTGCCCTATGTCTCCGTAGTTATAAAAAACCAATTGCCCCCTTCCTCTACCTGCGCTCCCACCTCGGCCCCCTCCCCTGCCCCTGGCTGGAGAACCAGCTATGCCCGAGGGGGTTCTTGGTGATGACAGATCCGCCTGTACCCTATATAGATTTTCTCGATCCCTCATTAGATCATATGTTCAGCAGTTTTGTTCATCATGGCCCATAGATCTACAGAACCTGCACCATTGTTGCTTTATTTCTGGGACATATGCAGCAAGGCGGGGGCAGTGGTTGGTATCGTGCAACCCAACAACACGACAATCATTGCACCAAAGCACCAAACTAGATCCTGCATTTTCCCTAGGTCGCAATGGACTGGGTCCCCCGGCCTGTGTGTAATCTGCTAGCAGAGGGTAGTTATCCTTGGTGTGTCCATTCACTCTGCATCGTATGCACCATATTTCAGGGCTAGCCTCCATTCCTCACTCCTTCCGCAGATTTTGGATCTCCATATGCATTGCTTCTAGCTGGCCTTGTATATGTTGTACTCCTAACTGGGTATCATCTCTTGGCACAACTTCTAGCTTCATTGTAATTTCCAAGGCCTTTTCCTATGATTCAATGACTTGATGTCCCATTAGTACGTGCAGGTGGGGAAAAAACATAGCAATGAACCACTCCGTGTGTTGTCTATAATCATACAAAAATCCTCCTTCTCTAATTACCTTCTTTAATCTTTGGTCGGCCTCCCATATGGACTCGGACAGTCCTTGCTTGAAATCCTTCAGATCGTTCACTATCTATGAGTAGGACTTGGGCTTCTTGAATTGCTGATTTAAGGCATTATTAATCTCCTCGATGGTGGCGTTCACATGTTGGTCGATGTATCCCATATACCAGTCCAAAGCCCTTCCCTCAAAGGGCAAGGATAGTTGCACCCTCTTTACTGCATCGCTGGCTACGTTCTACACAGTCCATACCTATCCTGCAACAAACCATAACCGGTCCATATCTTCATCCCCTGCGCCCTTGAAGGTAGGTAGCTTCATGTGTGAAGCCATATCGTCTTCCGGTGTTGGCGGAGGTGAATTCTTACCCCTATAAGGGTTCGACGGTGGCATAGACGGAGAGCTATGCGTAGCAGAATTTCTTACTGGACTATAGATAGATTGATCCCCTTCTTGATTGGTTTTGTAGTATTTACCACTGCGTGTTGTACTCTCACTTTGATCAGAGCTCATTCACTTTGTATGACTACAGAGGATACTCTTTTCACACAATAAGATCTTAATCAGTAATGGCAGAGTTTTCAGAAAATTACCCCAGAAATCCTTGAAGAATCTTCGTTCCGCCTCGGAGTAGGACACAACTTGATCAATCGCAAATTCTGTCACAAGCCCTCCTATCACATTATCCACCCAATGATCTACCATGTGAGTGATGGTGTTATCAGTCTTTTCTAACTGTTGAATTAGCTCTGGGGTCCACTATGTAATCCGTTCATCGATCCTTACAACACTTCTGGAACTCCACGAGCCTTGCAAGCCACTCCTGAAGCTCAGTTGCAAACGTCACAAAGAAAATCTCATAGATCTCTGTGAAAACTTACTTATTCTTCCACTTTTCCGTTGTCAACCTTGTGCTGCGATTCTCTTTTATAGCAAATTCTTGAATTTATTTTTCGAACCACTCCTCAATCTCTTTCTTCTTAGGTTTCCAATACTCTCTTGGCATTACCCAATCTCTCTCTAAAAATTCTCCCGGTCTCGGCAACGGAACCATTTTTTGGGTCGAGGGGTCCTGACCCAAGTTCGGAGGTTAAGGTTTTCCAACAAAACCCTATAATACTGGCCCTTTTGGCAGTGACCTACTTGCGCAGGCTGAAGTCTCACCCGAAGTAGTATGGGAGGGTACTGGAACCAGGTTTCCGCACCCTGAGAGAGAGCATGTAAGTCAAATAGGGCTACGTTCCTAGTTTAACAACTTCAGATCTAGTTACAGACTTGTATCGCAGAGTTCATATCTACTAAACATCTTCACATCCACGTGTGCAACAGTGATCTATCAGTACAAAAAATATAATCACAGTAATCAACAGATCATAGGAAAAAGAATATTCTCGCAGCTATAAACATATTTATTCGCAGGTCGATAGTCCAAAGTTACTAGAGTTACTATCAGTCATAGATTAAATCCGCACCTTCGTATCAGTAATATCACGAGCAAGATTATAAACACATACACAATAGATCACAGGAAAACTCCATATTATAACAACAAATATTAAACCATAGGTCTAACAGTTCGGATCAACAGTAGTACATAAACTTAGATAACGTAGAGATACTCTAACTAGATTCGCCTATATTAATATCCAAAACCAAAATACAATCCAACATAGCCTACACACACAGCCAGCAAGGTCCGCACACAACATGACTAAGGATCTTCATGCACATAGCTAGTAGGAGTCCTTTCCCTATCAACCCAAACAGATCTAACACTTCGCAACTATCATCAATCTCTATCTTTCTCTACCTATGACTCAAAGAGGTTCATTTATTTATACCAATTTAGCCTATGGATCCAATGGTCCGCAGATCATGGTTTACAGACTCTTGGTCTACCCTTGACCTGTTACAATGCATTAGGGGCTTTGACCCTCCCCAAAACCCATGCGTTAGACTAATTAAGACCAAAATATACAAAACTTACACAAAATTGCAGCTTTTTAGGGGACCCTGTTCCAACAGAACCTATTGTTGATTTATTTGGACATAAATTTCCACTACACCATACGCTACCCTAGTGGGTATCAATCCCTTTTCACACATTCCATTTAATTGTCTAATTACTTCTTGTAATTTGTGTTCCTTGCAAATTCATTTAATTAGTGGACTATATGACATAGAATCAAGAATGAAATTTAATGAAATTTTCTACATTCATCTGATCAAAGACCTTCAATGCAAGGTCAATTTCACCTTCCTGGTAATAAGCATTGATTAGAATGGTGTATACTATTTTTTTTGGAACCAAACCATCTTCCATCATCCTATTTAAAATTTGATACGCATCCCGCAACTTGTGTGCCCTACAAAGTCCATTGATCAAACCACTATACACATAAATATTAGGTGCACAAACCTTATCCATCATTTCCTTCAGTAGTTCAAAAACCAGATTGATATTTGCTTACGAAGAATTTGTAATATGGGTTACAGTTTCTTCTGCTTGAATTAATGTATTTTTTCTTGCAATAAAATGAAAATATCATTTTATGCTTGCATTGCATTTGGCTCAAATAACGTCAACCCAAAATACTCTCTCTTGATCCTTGCCACATTCCATCAAAGTCCATTGATCAACGACCCATAAGTGACTATGTCAAGATCAATGCCGTTTGCAACCATTTGACCCACAAACCTAGAAGTCTGAAAATCTTTCCTTTTTGCAGAAATGGTTAATCGGTATGGTACAAAGTACGTTATTTGGAACCATTTCCAACATCATGTTTAGAAGCCTACATGCTTCCTCACTCTTGTTTATATTTAGAAGTTGATTTATAAGGGCACAATAAGTATGGAAAATAAAACTAAAATTCATTTTTTCTCCCATGAATTAAAATGAGAGTGTAGCTTAAAGAACATCTTTCCCTGTAGAAGTGGTTAAAGTAGTTCCAACTTTATTAGGATGAGATGAGAAAGACTCATTGTAGTCAAGGTTTGGTTCTCTCCCTATGCAAGATAACTTAGTGAACCCCCTATTTATAAATACCACTATTCATTTTGATATTATATCCATGCCACAAAGGGGTTTCACGAAACTTATTACTTTTTGGCTTGTATTTGTTAACAACCCATGACCCTTTCTAAGTCTAATGATTTTATTACTAGCATGTCTATTAGGATGATTATGATTTATGAAAGGGAAAGATTTTTTTTTCTTTTCTCTGACCAATACTTTTCCTATAATTGATATAAGTGCTTAAAGCCTAGCCTTTCTAATAACGCGCATGCTTTAAATGAGTCAAACACTACCTATATGAGTTAGAAATAGAATAATTATTTTATTTCCCATGCCTTCTTCTATAGTTGGAAAGCCAATAGGGAGCCAACATAGGAAATCTTAAGAGACTATTATAGTAGTAGTGTCCAAATAGTCTAAACACATTAAGCTGCATGTTCCCTATGAACTACTGTATATAAGAGTGAAAGCCAAAGACAACTTTTATAGAGGAGAGAACGGTGAGAACTAAATATAGAGAAATAACAACTCATGTAAATCCATGTACATAAATAAATTGAAAGCAATGTCAATTTTGAAATCTTTGCAAAGGCCATGAATTACTGCACCATAAGCATTTGACCCACAAACCTAAAAGTAAGGTCAATCTTTCCTTTTTTTTGGAACTAGTTAATTAGTATGGTATAAAGTACATTATAATGTCAAAAAAAATGACATTAGTTGTATCAAAAATCATGTCCAAACCTCATATCAACTATATTCTTTGTGATCATGAAAGACAAGTCAAATTCAGAATCAAAATTGTTGTTGAGTTGCTCCATGAATCATTCTATCTCGCTCAAATAGAAACATCTTAATGCTTCAGGACTATTGTTTCTGGTGAATAGGTGCTCTTATCTACAGATTCAACACACCCATTTGACCAATTCACTATTCATATAAAATTAGATTCGTATAAATAAACATTTGATCTT
Source organism: Pinus albicaulis (assembly GCA_034641835.2). Classification (NCBI taxonomy): domain Eukaryota; kingdom Viridiplantae; phylum Streptophyta; class Pinopsida; order Pinales; family Pinaceae; genus Pinus; species Pinus albicaulis. The sequence continues at coordinate 1,301,836,579 of CM076572.1, read as the reverse complement.
GCTGAATATATATTACATGGAAAAGTGTGATAAATCAAATCCTGGTTGTGATGGAGAGATCTTCTACTCCTTAGCTTCTACAGATATCCCGAGGCATTCTACATATACCCTATCATGTTATTTTGGAAAATACTACATTCAACCTGCTAGAGGGTCTAGAATCTAATTGAGAATAAGGCTCTAACAATCAATAGAAGGTCAATTTCACTTTCCCGATAATGAGCGTTGATTAGAATGGTGTCTACTACTTTATTTGGAACCAAACCCTCTTCCATCATCCTATTTAAAAGTTCATAAACATCCCACAACTTGTGTGCCCTACAAATTCCATTGATCAAACCGTTATACACATAAATAAACTATCTTCTACTCCTTGGCTTCTACAGAGTTCCTGAGGCATTCTACCTATACACTATCAAGTTCTTTTTGCCTCTTGTCCAACTCGGCTATATTATCATTCCAAATGTAGACTAGGGAAACTTGATTTATTAACTGGGAATTATAACCTTCTTATCTTATATTTTTCATGCCCTCACAATTTCTTTCGTTGTTATGTCTTAAGGTCCTTTACAACTTTATCTTACTTACCATTCTTATCCTCATGTATCGGCCTTGTTGTGATTTATTTGGACATAAATGGCCACTACAATGCAATTCTAATGTATATTGCTCATCCACTTCTTTATTCAACTTGTATTCTTGTATGGAGGGAGCTTAGGATCCCACAGACATAGGCAACCCAAGAAAGCCAATAAGGAGCCAAGATAGGAAACCTTAAGAGACTCTTATAGTAGTAGTGTCCAAATAGTCCAAAAAAAATTAAGTTGCATGTGCCCTATGGACTACTGTATATAACAATGAAATCCATAGACAACTTTAGAGAGGAGAGAACTGTGAGAACTTAAGAGAGATAAAGAACAACTCATAGAAATCCATGTCCATAAATAAATTGAAAGCAAGGTCAATTTCGCAATATTTTCTTACTTCCTCTTTTTTTGACTCCATGTTTTAGGACCGATTTCTCTTTTCTGACATACCAGTTGGCTAATTTTCAAATGTAGATAAAATATTTTTATTTAAATACTAGCTTTATACACATAAATAAACTATCTTATGCTCCTTGGCTTCTACAAAGATCCGAAGGCATTCTACCTATACGCTATCATGTTCTTTTGGCCCCTTATCCAAATCGGCTATATTATCTTTCCAAACTTACTTAGCATTCTTGTCATCATGTGCCTGCCTTGTTCTAATTTATTTGGATATAAATGATCACTGCAATGCAATGCTCATGTATATTGCATATCCACTTATTTTTCCAGCTTGCATTCTTGTATTTTTTGAATTTTGAATCCATATAAATATTTGTTTGTACTTAGTATTATGGCTGTAATGCAAATTGTATATGTTGAGTTCTAAATCCAAATGAATATTTATTATGATGATTATTTATGCACATTATTGTTACTAGAAGAGTAAAGTATTACTCATCTCTAAGAACTTGAGGTAAACTGATAACACCGGCTACCCACAAGAAAACTATGGGTATGTATGTACTATGGAATAACTTGATTGTTTCAAAAATAGTTGGGTTGCCAACATAAAATTACAAGATGTCTTACAGTTGGAATTTGTGTTGGAATGAAAACTGAGAGGGATGAAACCCTCTATTCAGCTAGCAAACTAGATCACATATGGGTAATTATCCACAAGCTTCCAACCTAGGTTAGTCCCTAGGCAATGCCAAAAGAAAGCTACCTAGGGACAGTCCTGGGAAGTTGGGATATTTCCTTAAACATAGAACTGTAATTGTTAAGAAACCCTTGAATTGATATTGCAAAAAGAAAAATACATATAAAAGGAAGGAGAACTCTCAATAAATTGAAGTTATATTTCAGACAACAAATACATAAGAAACCCTCAAATAGAAACCCTTGCAAATAATAATCCGAATAGAATTTAAGTATATATATATATGTAGAATTGAAAACCCTCAGAAGGGATGTATAGAGTTCATTATAAAGAGAATTATGCAACCATGTTTAACCACGTAAATACCACAAGCATACTCTCGGCATGAGAACCCCAATCATACATTAAATCCTTGGGTATAAGATAGAGCTATAAGTAAAATGAGATAATAATTGGGTATGGGAAAATTTATATGGCGTGCCATGCAAAAACAGAGTAACGCTAACCATATACAAAATATCGGCTCAGTCCCTCAAAGCTTTGGATTTCAATTTCCAAAAATAAATAATGTCTCTAATAATAGACAACCAGAAACTAGCAGAAATTTAACTCCTCGAAAGGGAGTATTTATAGAATGCCTAATAAGAACCTTATCCTGGATAAACCATTCCGTGAGAAATTTAAAATATGGAGTCACCTTACCTCTGGCCTATGAAAATCAAAGAAGAGGGTAAGCCATAAGCTTTCTTTCATTGTTAACGAAGGAGAAAAATTTCAGGTGGCGCATGTACCTGTACAATTCACAAGTAGCGAAAATAAGATGAGCTACCAGTTGAATACTATATGCTAGGAGAATTCAAGATTTCTGGAATGAAAATTACCTTTCAGAACTAGTGTTTGATGTTAATATATGTTATGCCTTGCAAATAGTTTTGTTTTCATTTGATTTAGAGAAAAGAGATAATAATTGGGTATGGGAAAATTTATATGGCGTGCCATGCACAAACAGAGTAACGCTAACCATATACAAAATATCGGCTCAGTCCCTCAAAGCTTTGTATTTCAATTTCCAAAAATAAATAATGTCTCTAATAATAGACAACCAGAAACTAGCAGAAATTTAACTCCTCGAAAGGGAGTATTTATAGAATGCCTAATAAGAACCTTATCCTGGATAAACCATTCTATGAGAAATTGAAAATATGGAGTCACCTTACCTCTGGCCTATGAAAATCAAAGAAGAGGGTAAGCCATAAGCTTTCTTTCATTGTTAACGAAGGAGAAAAATTTCAGGTGGCGCATGTACCTGTACAATTCACAAGTAGCGAAAATCAGATGAGCTACCAGTTGAATACTCTATGCTAGGAGAATTCAAGATATTCTGGAATGAAAATTACCTTTCAGAACTAGTGTTTGATGTTAATATATGTTATGCCTTGCAAATAGTAGGGTAACCTCTTAGTGTTCAACAAGACTAGACAGAAAAACCAAAACAATTAGCGGAAAAATCGTAATAATTTAACTACCTAACAACAGGCTCAAATGAACTAAAAACTGTAGGAAAACCACGAAAATGGAGCTGAGAACAAGTTAGGGGATCTTTGTTTCCAACTGTAAGTCTGGTTCAGATGCATTCATTTCAGATATAGGACTCAATCCGAAGATAAGGAAATCTATTAGACAAAATACCATGGCTCTCTGCAGACTTGTTGCAAAGCAAACCTGAGCTCCTGACAAATGAGACTAAACCCTGGAATGGAAAATGTGAATAGAATTTATCCCATGTGTTAGCCACCAATAAAAATTTTCATTTCAAATGGTGGCTAAAAATTTTTTGGAGCCTTTAAGGAACAAGTTTTATTGCTAAAAAATGTTATCTCTTGAAGACTCTTGAAGACATCCTTCCCTTTGTTCAAAACTTCACTGCTGTTTCGAATTTTAACTCTGAAATTCTGCTAATTTTATAGAGAAGAGACTACTGCAAAACACCATTTTTTCCCTTCCTTCCACATCAAAACTAACCTTCATTTTACTTCCCCTTTTTCCACCAAATTTCTCCATTTTCTCCATGTGTCCAGATCGGACGCCCATGATCGCCCAAACCCCCAACTCTATTTTTACCATATTTCCTCCGAAACAAAGGTTTTGACCCCATTTCTTTGCTTTTCTTCTATTTTTCAAACAATGTGACTCCTTCACACTGTTAAAACACAACCAATCCTGACTGTTGATCTCTGCGCAATCAACGGCTCTGACTTAATTCTTCCTCCACTTTCCTTTTCAACCTCCCGCAAACGAATCTCCACCGTTGGATGATGACATCCAACGGCCTTGCTCCTCCCCTCAGCCTTCGAAGCAGTTAAAACTAATAAACACAGGATTTCATAACAGTTGTGTGTATTTTGCAGGTTTCAAATGTTTTTCCCATAAATAAAAAAAGGAAAAGAATGCCGAGGGTGACGATCCTCTAGACTTCTGTTTATCAAGGGGAAAGAACTACAAAGGCTCTACTCCACGTTTTATCAATTCTTCTTGGGAATTGATGCCATGTGAGCTCGATGCGGCCTTGCACATCAAAAATACACACAACAATGCATAAAATAATTAAAAGAGTATCAGTGTCGAAGACAAAACAAAACAGAACAGAATATTGAAGACAGTTTGGGATTACGGCTAAGATTGATTATCAAAAGCCTAATCCTCAAAATTAAAACACAGTTAAAGAAAATCATAAGTGTTTTATCAGACAGAAAGTCCTCCATTGCCACATCAGAGGCCAATTGATTCCTCTCAGCTACCTCCAAGCCACCTGTGCCTCAAAGCTTTCAAACAAAGGTCGAAGTTATTGATCAAATCAGATATTTGCCTCAATGCAGCTGAACAATCAATTCTGCCAAATGAACTTAATGAAAAAATATCATCAGAGTTACTAGAGCATAAAACAGAGCCTTAAAAGTCAACAAAATCTCCCACCTAGCTTAATCTTAAATGTAAAACAATTAATACAGAGGACACATATGTAAACTTCTCCATTGAGCCCCTCAAAGACCTAGAAGCTATTAAGTCTGTATTAATTGACTCAGGAGATCTTTTATCAGATCCCACCTCCTCATTTCTTCTATAAATACCATTGTAGAAGATGAGAAAATGTTGGTTGTAGAACTTTGAAATATACTTGAGCTTGAAACTCCTTTTTGTAAATAGTGTTCTCTGGCTCTTGAAGCTCTGCTTGTGATAGATAAGTTAGTCTAGGAAGTGTAGATGGTTGCTAAAATAAAGCATTGGACTTAAAGCTGTAACTGGTTTGGAGCATCAATACAAGCTGATTTATGGGATCCTGGTCTATGTCAACGGTGATGTTTTTCTGATTGTAAATCATTATTTTATTTCTGTTTTCACTTTGTTCATCTCCTCTTATAAAGAAAAACAAACATAGAGTTAGTATTTACTGTATATCAGTACCCTTCTCTGACTGATAAACTTTATCTAAATGTTTTCTTCCAATTTGTGTTATTTAAGAATGATTTAATTCAGTTTTAGCAGTAGGAATGTTGGCGTTCCCTCATCCTCCTGTCTTAGCTAATTGTTATTCTTGAAAGTTATTTTCATTTCATGTCAAGTAGAGATGAACTAAGGAAGATATGGTGTGCCCTGGTCCTAGTTTTATCCCAAAGACTGTCTGAAATTTTCCCTTGGAAATGTGTTGAAAGCTGGCTAGTTTTAAAGTACTTACCAGATCTTAGACCATTCTTTGTTATCTTTGTGTTTGTCTTGAAATTTACCAAGTAAAACAGAGCTAGGAGAGGATTTGTGGTGAGCCCGACCTGCTAGTTTCTTCTCCAACAGTTGCCTTCAAGTTTCCCTTTGTTTTTAAAATGTTTTCTATTGAGAGTGTATCAAAGGATGGCTAGTTTCGAAGTACTTACCAGATCCTAGTTTTCTTTCATGTCTTTCTTAAGTGTATGTCAAAAGCTGGCTACTTTCAAAGTACTTACCAAATCTTGGGCTGCTCTTTGTTCTTCATTTGTTTAATTCCCCTTCTTGTTGTATCATTACATTCCATAAATCAAACTTCAAAGAGATCCTTAGACATAGATGACTTGCCCCATGGCCCACTCTTGCCCCTTGTTGTTTCAATTAAACCCTATTATGACTCCATAGCCCAATGGACTAAAACCTGCAATTATCTATCTTTTTGGCCAAAACTTGTTCTGATTGCTTGCAACTTCACACCTTTGAAACTCTTTCCATTTAGGACTTTCCCTCAAATAATAATCATGCTCAACCATCCCAAAAAAAAACAAACCCTCGACCTTCATAACTAGCCTAATATCATCACCTAAAATCTTTTAAAGATAAATCCAATCTTTGCACCTTATTGGAGAGATCCCTCTCCAGATTCAGGAGGGCTAGATCCTAGAATCCCAAAGTGGTTGAAATGATGTTCTCCCTGCAGTCGGAATTTTGCCAATCTTGCTGATTATAGGGTGCTAACATTTCTGGCGACTCCGCTGGGGATCGAACCCAGAATCTCTAGTTAGTTTCCCTTAAACACTTCATAAAACCTTGTGAGTAAAAGCAGCCTTTTCAAGCACTACCAAACCAATGGTAATCATGATGAAAACTTGTTTGAATCGGTGATAAACTAGGTAAACCCTAGGATTCTCATAAGAGTTTATCTAACCTTGGAAAAATCAGCTGGCTTAGCCATAAGAGTAGACTACCTTTGTCTCATAACCGTAGATAAGTTTTGGAACAGATTTAGCACACTCTTAACAAAAAATAAAACAGGAAAGTAACTCAGAAAACCCAAAAATATTTCAGATTGGTATTTAATAAACATGGTGGTGGACCATAAAACCTTTTACCTCTGAAAAGAGCTAAAAACTTCCACTTGGCGACTCCACAATCCTTGATAGGCCTTAAGACTCCACTAGGAAGAACCACTATATTTGTTATTTCATTCAAAATCAGTTAGAGGACTGTAGGATTAAAGTTTGTGTAAAACATATTAGTTGACCTCTTAAATACTGTCATATCTGGTTGAACTTTTCTTGTTTAGTTGGGTCTAAAAACACAACATAGTGGCTCCTAGGAAGATTCATACTAGAGCATATCCTGACCCAGATCCACCTGAGATAGTTGATAACCCAGAAAGTATCCTTAGGAAGTCTCCTAAGATAAAATTTTCAACTGTTTTCAGATCACCCTTGAGAGCTAATTCAGTTCTTGAAAATCTTTCAGCTCTACAACAATCACAAGCTGACTTAGTAAATCCATTTAGAACTAGGTCATTTGATGATATAATTCAGCTAGACTCTGAGTCTTCACTTTCATCCCTGGAAACAAGTGAACATCCTGGTAGTAGAGAAACACCACCTCCCGATTTACATTACCTTCACAATTTAGGTGTCTCTCATCCAAGATCAGCTCAGCAATCTACTGCTGTTCCATCCACATCTGCTCATCCTACATTCACAGTCCAAACTACTCCACTTCAACCTACTTTTTCTCCTACTAATCCACCTCCATCACATATCATGGCAACATGGTATGCTCCCTTAGTCCTTCCTGTTCCCTTATTTAATCTTCCACAGGACTATCAGTCCAAAATTCCATTATATGATGCCAGCAATGCTACAACTGCATCACAACATGTGGATAAGATGAATGACTACTTTGACAGAAATGAAATTGATGATGATTCTGTCAAACTTAGACTATTTGCTCAGAGTCTGGGGGGAGAAGTAAGAAAATGGTTTAAAGGCTTGACCCCCCATAGTATAAATGATCTCCAAGCCTTCCATCAAACATTCTTAAAAAAATGGGAAGTCAGAAAGAATCCTCTCCAGATACTTTCTGATTACAAAAGTCTCCACCGAAACACTGGGGAAAGTGTACAAGCTTATTGTACTAGACTTAAAAGTGTATATAATGCACTTCCCCTAGATCTAAAACCTCCACAAGGCGTAGCATTGAACAAATTTCCTGAAGGGTTAGACCCTAATATGGCCTATCAACTGAGAGAGAGAGACCCTACAACTCTTGAAGATATGCAAAAAGGGGCTCTTGCTGTGGAAGTTAACTTGATGGAGAAAAGAGCAAGGATGAAGAATGAGAAGAGAGTGTCTTTCAGAGAAGAATCTACACCTTCCACTTCCAGCTCAAAAATGGAAAGAATGATGGAGGAGATGATGAAGAGAATGAGCCTCTTTGATAGAGCACAAGCAAATCAAAACCAAACTGCTCCTCAAAATAGAAATTAGAACCAGACTCAGAATTTTAGAAAAAATCAACCTCCAAACAGACCTAGGGAAGATGATCAACATATCACTCCTCCCTTTCATCAAAACTATGTGAGTGAGGTTGAGGAAACAAATGAGCAAGTAGAGGATGATGATTTTAATATGCTGGGAGTAGATGATGATGAATTTGAGGTTCATTATGATAGAAAACAAGGTCTGTACACATCTTATGATGACAAAAGAGATGATGATGAAAATTATTATCAAGACATGGAGAATGTCATCATATAATCTCAAAGGGAATATGACCTTAGAAGTAAAACCAATCAACAAACTCCCAACAAAACCTCCGAAAAATCTTCACAAAACAGAACTGCAAATAAACCCAAAATTGTTAAAAACAAGGACAAAACAATAGCTGGAAATTCTGATAAAGGTAAAGAGAAAGGCACTCAAAACAATGATAAACAGAGTGCAGACATTAGTAGTACTAACACTTCAGCTAGTACTCCTATTAAAACTATTTTGTCAAATGTAAATAAAACAAATCAACAAATAGATTTTGCTGACAGGGTAGTTGTTAATAAGGCTTAAACAAGTTCTTCAAAGAATCAAATGCCTTTTAGTTTAGAGCAGGAAATTTCAAGAATTAAAATCTATGTTCCCTTGACTGAGTTAGCTGCACAAAATGTATATAGGACCCAAATTTTGAAGGCTTTAAACATAGAATATAATAATGACACAATCAACCTTAACGATGACTGACTAGTCAGAGCTTATTTTTGGTCCAAAGATTGAAGGTAGATATCAAGAGGGACATGTTCCTCCCTTTTATGTAAGTCTAAACGTTCATGACAAAATCTTGCATAATGCTATGCACGACTCAGGGGCTTCTCATAATTTAATGCCAAAAGCTGTAATGGAGAGCCTGGGTCTATAAATCACCAGACCTTATAAAGACCTGTACTCCTTTGACTATAGCAGAGTAAAATGTTTAGGATTGATAAAGGACCTCTGCGTTAACTTAGCCCAGATTCCAGCCAAATGTTTGGTTATGGATATAGTTGTGGCTGATGTGCCCCCAAAGTATGGAATGCTATATCTAGATCTTGGGGGGCTAAGTTACAAGGGACTATGCAGATGGAAATGACATACGCGACCATCCCTGTATTTAATCAGACAAGAAAAATTTACAGGGAGTCTCATATGCAATATATGGTGACTAGTCAAGACATAACCCAAAACTCTCCTATGTACTTGATGAACACAGGCCTTGATTCTTTTATTCTGTTTAACGATGAATCGTTTAGTGAACAAGTCATTTTAAATGAATTACTGGCCGACAGAGAAGAGGAGGAGGGGGACAACACAAAACTGTCAAAACGGTTTGCTGAACCCGTGAACAACAACAAACAGCTCACAGGTCTTGAGTTACAAGTCATGCATCCTTTGCTTTTAAACCTTGATAGTCAAGAAAAAAACCCTCAACACAGTGAAAAATCTGAGGTGTGGAAATGAATTCAATTAAGTGCTGATATTCAAGAATCATCCGAAAGCACTTTAGTTGAAGAGGACAACTACCAAACAGATGAAACCGAAAATCGTCCTCTGTGAAGTATGTATTTTGACGGGTCATGCACTAGAACTAATGCTGGTGTAGGTGTCTGGATTTGCAACATTGAAAACAACCACACAGAAAGAATTTCCTGTAAATTAAACTTTCAATGTTCAAATAACATAGCGGAATATGAATCCCTGTTTTTAGGCTTGCATTTGTTGAGAAAATTGGGAGCCAAGAAAATCAAAGCATATAGGGATTCTGAGTTAATCATTAGGCAAGTCAACGGGGAATACAATGCTAATCACCCCAGACTTAGGGCCTATCGAAATGATGTCATGGACCTGTTAGAAACTTTTGAAGAGTCCCATTTGATTTTTGTCCCAAAAAAGAAAAATATCATAGCCCACAGCTTAGCTTTTGCAGCCAGAACGTGCTTAACGCCATGTGAAACCAGAGACTGCACAACTCAAGTAAAATTCAGACCAGCCATTCCTGATAACGAAAAATATTGGCAAGTATTCGACGGGGACAAACAAATAGAAGGCTTCATGCAATTCAGAAATGAATTCAAACTAAACAGTTCAGATTCAGAATATGAAACAGATTACAAAGGTGAAGAAAATTTTCTTCGTGAAGAAGAACAGTCTCCTAAACTTGTCAATATTAACCTTCTGACTAGCAAACTTAAACACAAAACACCATTGAATATAGAGTTAGAAACAGAGGAGTTAGAAACCCTGCAGTTTAATGATGAAATTTTTCCAAAGGGTCTGGCACCTTTAGAAGAGTTGTTTGATTTTAACGATGTGGCTAAGAAGCCAAAGATGGAGCCTGTAGAGATTGAAGTTGAGGAGTGCAATATAGGCAGTGAGAGAAAACCTATGATGATCAAACTGTCTAAAAATTTGCCAACTCACATTAAACCCAAATACATAGAGCTGTTTAAATAATTTTCTGATTTTTTTGCGTGGAGTTACGAAGATCTTAAATCCTATGACACTGAAATAATATAGCACAAAATCCCTCTCGCAGAATAAACCCTATTCAGTTACCATTGGTTGAGAAGGAGATTAAGAAAATGTATGAAGCTAGTATTATTGTCCCTATTAGATATTCTGAATGGGTGTCAAATCTAGTGTCGGTTAGGAAGAAAACAGGAGAGATTAGGCTTTGTATAGACTTTAGAGACTTGAAAAAAGCTTCACTCAAGGACAACTACCCTTTACTTAAGATGGACCATATTTTACAAAGGGTGGTAGGGTCTAGAAGAATTTCTTTGCTTGATGGCTACTCAGGGTACAATCAAATTTTAGTCCACCCTGATGATCAATTAAAGACAACTTTTACTACACCATGGGGCACTTTCATGTATGTGAAAATGCCCTTTGGTCTAATGAATGCTTGAGCAAATTTTCAGAGAGCCATGGACATAGCATTCTCGGAAGAACTGGGTTACTTCATCATTATATACCTTGATGATGTCACTAAGTTTTCAAAAACAGATGAAGAGCACTTAGAACATTTAAGAAATTTTTTTGAGAAATGCAAAAAGTTTGGAATATCTTTAATCCCTAAGAAGACACTATTCGGTCTCTAAGAAGGAAAACTTCTTGGGCACATTATTTCTGAGGAGGGTATAAAGATAGATACAAAGAGGATTGAGGCCATATTGCAAATATCTAATCCTCAAAACATCAAGGAGTTGCAATCTTTCATTGGAAAGATTAACTTTTTGAGAAGGTTCATCCCCAACTTGGCTGAGCTCCTTCAGAACATAACCAACATGCTGAAGAAGGAGCAAGGGGTAAAATGGACCTTGGAAGAAAAGAAGTCCTTTGAACTGGTGAAACAAGCGTTAACCAAAACACTGGTCCTAATAAGTCCTGATTTTTCAAAAGATTTTTTATATTTTTTCATTTGCATCAGAACATACAATAGCTGCTGTCCTTTTACAGAAAAATCCACAAGGAAAAGAGCAGCCTATTGCATTCTTTAGCAAGGCTTTGAGGGATGCGCCTTTGAAGTATAACATTATGGAAAAGCAAGCTTTTGCTTTGGTTAAGGCTTTAAAAGACTTCAGAGTATACATACTTCACTCACACATCATCGCCTTTGTCCCCAATTCAGTTGTTAAAGACATTCTAACACAAGACCTAGATGGTAAGAGAGGTAAGTGGATTGTGGTTATTCTTGAATATGATTTAGAGATAAAACCCACTAAACTCATCAAAGGCCAAGGTCTAGCTACGTTAATGGCTGAATCAAATTTCGAAGTTCTTGATATTAATATGATTAATGCTTTAGATGACCAGGAAGAATTCTCAACTCCCATTATTGAAGACCATTTTTTTAATTCTCCTTGGTATACTGATATTATTTACGTTTTTCTTAAATTAAATACACCTCTCGGTTTATCAAAAACAAAGGCAAGGTTTTTGAAGTTAAAAGCAGTAAACTATTGCATTATAGATAGATGTCTTTATTGGAAAAATGCAAGTGGTATATTGCTTAAAGTTTTGCCTGAGTTTGATGCAGAGAAGGTTAAGCATGAATTCCATGAAGGAGAGTGTGGAGGTCATCTCTACTGGAAGACAACAGCCAACAAAATCTTAAGTGTTGGTTTCTATTGGCCTACTCTCCTTCTAGACATCCATAAAATGATCATTGCCTACCATAAATGCCAACTGTTTGAAGGCAAAATAAAACTGCTACCCCTCCCTCTACATCCAATCATTGTTGAAGCTCCTTTTCAACAATGGGGACTTGACGTCATAGGTGAAATCCATCCACCATCTTCTGTCCAGCACAGATGGATCCTCACTTCCATAGAATACTTCACCAAATGGATAGAAGCCATTCCTTGTAGGTAAGCCAATGATTCTGTCATTATAAAATTCATGGAGACTAATATTCTCTCTAGATTTGGCTACCCTACCAAGATCATCACTGATAATGCAACAACATTTGGATCAAATAAGATGGTTGAATTCTGTCACAGATATCAGATAACATTGGGAAATTCCATGGCCTATTACCCTCAAGGTAATGGACTTGAAAAATCCTCAAACAAGAGTTTGGTGAACATAATTAAGAAGTTTTTGGAGGACAACAAGAAGTCTTGGCACACAAAGCTAGTTCATGCACTTTGGGCTGACATATTGACTTTGAAGAAATCTATTGGTATGTCACCCTTTCAGCTTGTGTATGGTACTGATGCGATTTTTCCAACCAGCCTTGGTGTACCAGTTATGAAGTTGATTCAAGAGTTGCAAACTGAAGATAATGACATGATTAGAAGAATAAATCAAACTATTCATCTTCAGCAAACCAGAGAGGAGGTTTATAACAAAGCGTTACAGAAGAAAGACAACATTAAAAATATTTTTGACAAAAGAACAAAGGCCAACAATTTTAATGTTGGGTACAAAGTTTTAAAGTGGGACTCAAGGAGGGAAGACAAGGGTAAGCATGGAAAATTTGACAACTTATGGCTTGGCCCTTATCTCATTCTTCAACTGCTGGTAACAATGTGTTTTTCCTACAGGAGTTGAATGGAGCTGAACTGTTTGGGGGCCCTGTCAATGGAAGGATGCTCAAACATTACTTTTCTTGATCCATGTCATGTTTTGAAGCGTTTTTATCTTTTTTCCATTATAAATATTTCGTCCACCATTTCATTCAAAGTTATAAAACTCGAAATACCAAAAAATAGTGAAAGAAAGAAAAGAGGGCAGATTGTAAAAACAATAAAGGTACAACCCCATACCAACAAAAAGAGAAAAAAATCTGAAAGTGTGCAAGATTAAATGCCACTCCTAAAAAACACAATTCTAGTTAGTCAAACAGCCTAATCTTGACTAATTAGTTTTAAATTGATTACTGATAGGATAGTGAATTCGATTAGCCAAACTGTTTAATATTGGCTTATCAATCGGCAGATTAGGATAGAAATTAAAGGTTCAAGCATGCTCAAAATATGAACCTAAGTTTCCAAAGAGAGATGACTCAAATCTGTTAGTTTCTAAGTCAAAACAGAGGTAAAACTGGTTCTAATCAGCTCAAAATCTGAACTAGAGGACAAGCAAAGAACAAATCAAACAAAAGTAAAAACAGAGCTGTAAAAAGATGAAGGAAGTGCTTTGAATTTTTAGATCTTGTGCCTTCCATTTTGATTTAAATTTTCTCAAAAATAATATCTATGTGCAGCTTGTCTTTTATGCCATAGAATCAACAGCAAGTCAAACATCTTAACCTTGACTTGACTGTTTTTAAATTTATGTTTTAGAAATTAGAGAATAAAAATATGTTAGATTGTTTAATCCTAACAGATTGGTAGATTAGGTAGAGAATCATGTGAACTCAACTGTTTAATCTGAGTTCATGGAGAAATAAGGAGTAGAATTAGATTATTTTTACGCTTTCAAAAGAATAAAATGTTGTGAAAAGAGTCTGCCAATCCAAGTGCACTCTAATGAAAAAAAAAATGTTAGATTAGTAGGATTGGGTAGGTAGAAAGCTTGTGTTGATGAAAGATCCATTGTTTTCCATGGCTGCTAATATGTTTCAGAGCAAAGAAGATCATTCAACCAAGGAAAGGCAACCCAATGGATGAGGCACTGATCAGCCTCCCAGAGAATGCAGGTCTGAAGTTCTTGATGCCTTCAAGAAGGCACCATCCCCAAGTGGAGCCACTGTTAGCCACCAATAAAATTTGTCATATCAAATGGCGGCTAAAACATTTTTGGAGCCTTCAAGGAACAAGTTTTATTGCTAAAAAATGTTATCTCTTGAAGACTCTTGAAGACATCCTGCCCTTTGTTCAAAACTTCACTATTGTTTCAAATTTTAACTCTGAAATTCTGCTAATTTTATAGAGAAGAGACTGCTGCAAAACACCATTTTTTCCCTTCCTTCCACATCAAAACTAACCTTCATTTTGCTTCCCCTTTTTTCCACCAAATTCCTCCATTTTCTCCACGTGTCCAGATCGGATGGCCCACGATCGTCCTAAACCCCCAACTCTATTTTTACCATATTTCCTCCGAAACAAAGGTTTTGACCCCATTTCTTTGCTTTTCTTCTATTTTTCAAATAGTGTGACTCCTTCACACTGTTAAAACACAACCAATCTCGACCGTTGATCTGTACGCAATCAACGGCTCTGACTTAATTCTTCCTCCACTTTCCTTTCCAACCTCCCACAAACGAATCTCCACTGTTGGATGATGACATCCAATGGCCTCGCTCCTCCCCTCAACCTCCGAAGCAGTTAAACTTAATAAACGTAGGATTTCATAACAGTTGCGTGTATTTTGCAGGTTTCAAATATTTTTCCCATAAATAAAAAAGGAAAAGAATGCTGAGGGTGACGATCCTCTGGACTTATGTTTATCAAGGGGAAAGAACTACAAAGGCTCTACTCCATGTTTCATCAATGCTTCTTGGGCATTGATTCCATATGAGCCCGGTGCGGCCTTGCACATCAACAAGACACAAAACAATGCATAAAATAATTAAAAGAGTATCAGTGTCGAAGACAAAACACAGCAGAACAAAAGATTGAAGACAGTTTGGGATTACAGCTAAGATTGATTATCAAAAGCCTAATCCTCCAAATTAAAACACAGTTAAAGAAAATCATAAGTGTTTTATCAGACATAAAGGCTTCCACTGCCATATCAGAGGTCAATTGATTCCTCTCAGCTACCTCCAAGCCACCTGTGCCTCAAAGCTTTCAAACAGAGGCCGAAGTTATTGATCAAATCAGATATTTGCCTCAACGTAGCCAAGCAATCAATTCTGCCAAATGAACTTAATGACAAAATATCAACAGAGTTACTAGAGCATAACACAGAGCCTTAAAAGTCAACAAAAGCTCCCACTGAGCTTAATCTTAAATGTAAAACAATTAATACAGAGGACACATATGTAAACTTCTCCATTGAGCCCCTCAAAGGCCAAGAAGCTATTAAGTCTGTATTAATTGACTCAAGAGATCTTTTATCAGATCCCACCTCCTCATTTCTTCTACAAATACCATTGTAGAAGATGAGAAAATGTTGGTTGCAGAACTTTGAAATATACTTGAGCTTGAAACTCCTTTTTTTAAATAGTGTTCTCTGGCTCTTGAAGCTCTGCTTGTGAAAGATAAGTTAGTCTGGGAAGTGTAGATGGTTGCTAAAATAAAGCATTGGACTTAAAGCTGTAACTGGTTTGGAGCATCAATACAAGCTAATTTATGGGATCTTGGTCTATGTCAACGGTGATGTTTTTATTATTGTAAATCATTATTTTATTTCTGTTTTCACTTTGTTCATCTCCTCTTATAAAGAACAACAAGCATAGAGTTAGAATTTACTATATATTAGTACCATTCTCTGACTGATAAAATTTATCTAAATGTTTTCTTCCAATTTGTGTTATTTAAGAATGATTTAATTCAGTTTTAACAGTAGGAATGCTGGCGTTCCCTCATCCTCCTATCTTAGCTAATTGTTATTCTTGAAAGTTATTTTCATTTCATGTCAAGTAGAGATGGACTAAGGAAGATATGGTGTGCCCTGGTCCTAGTTTTATCCCAAAGATTGTCTGAAATTTTCCCTTGGAAATGTGTTGAAAGCTAGCTAGTTTCAAAGTACTTACTAGATCTTAGACCATTCTTTGTTATCTTTGTGTTTGTCTTGAAAGTTACCAAGTAAAGCAGAGCTAGGAGAGGATTTGTGGTGAGCCTGGCCCACTAGTTTCTTCTCCAACAATTGCCTTCAAGTTTCCCTTTGTTTTTAAAATGTTTTCTATTGAGAGTGTATCAAAGGTGGCTAGTTTAGAAGTACTTACCAGATCCTAGTTTGCTTTCATGTCTTTCTTAAGTGTCTGTCAAAAGTTGGCTACTTTCAAAGTACTTACCAGATCTTGGGCCGCTCTTTGTTCTTCATTTGTTTAATTCCCATTCTTGTTGTATCATTAAATTCCATAAATCAAACTTCAAAGAGATCCTTAAACATAGATGACTTGCCCCAGGCACCACTCTTGCCCCTTGTTGTTTCAATTAAACCCTATTATGACTCCATAGCCCAATGGACTAAAACCTGTAATTATCTATCTTTTTGGCCAAAAATTGTTCTGATTGCTTGCAACTTCACACCTTTGAAACTCTTTCCATTTAGGACTTTCCCTCAAATAATAATCATGCTCAACCATCCAAAAACAAAACAAACCCTCGGACTTCATAACTAGCCTAATATCATCACCCAAAAGCTCTTAAAGATAAATCCAATCTTTGCACCTTATTGGAGAGATCCCTCTCCGGATTCAGAAGGGCTAGATCCTAGAATCCCAAAGTGGTTGAAACGATGTTCTCCCTGCAGTCGGACTTTTTCCAATCTTGCTGATTACAGGGTGCTAACACCATGATCTAATGCCTGATCCGTTGATCTAGAACCCCATCAGATGGATGAAAGAAAACCAACCAAGTTCCATGATACCTCATCACCTTGAGGTGAGCAAGATTATGTGGAACAGCTCGTGCCCATGCACCACATGAAAACATATACATGAAATTGATTGCGAATATTGGATTTAGGTACAGGGAATCAATAGAATTAAATTGAATTAAAATAATATTACAAAATATATAAATTTCAAACTATAACCGTAATATAAATTAATGTCTATGCCAACTATAGTAACTGCTAAGCCCTGATTAAATAGGGTCTCCATCATAACATTAAATTAAGCACTTTGGGACAGATCCTATCTGACAATGTCACAATAAAAAAAGGAAATCCAATACAGAGCTAACATATGGAGCCTTAAGATACCCTTATATTAGTAATATCCAAATAGTCCAAACACATTAAGTTGCATGTGCCCTATGGAATACTGTATATAACAGTGAAAGCCATAGACAACTTTAGAGAGGAGAGAATGGTGAGAAATAAGGAGAGAGGAAGAAAAAATCGTGGTAATCCATGTCCATATATAAATTGAAAGTAAGGTCAATTTTTCAATCTTTGCAAAGGTCATGAATTACTACACCATACACTATCTTGGTGGGTACCAATCCCTTTTCACACATTCCATTTAATAGTCTAATTTCTTCCTGTAATTTGCATTCTCTCCTGATCCGTGTCACATTTCTGCAAATTCCATTGATAAATGACCCATAAGTGACTATGCCAAGATCAATGCCACTTGCAAGCTTTTGGCCCACAAACCTAAAATCCAGGTCAATATTTCCTTTTCTACAAAATTGGTTAATTAGTATGGTATAAATTACATTATTTGGAACTAGCCCATCTTCTAAGAGATTCAGTAGATTAGTATATTCTGACATATTTTTTCTTCTAAGGCCTACAGAGACCAGTCATGATTTTGACTTTTGCAGGGTTGAATTCAATAACATATAGATTGGGCACCCACCATATACACTTGACCAGTGATTAATCATCCTAATGTAAGCTAATGTAAGGGAAAATAAAATAAATTTATTATATCCACACAACGAGGAGCCTTGAGACAATTTCACACATCCCAGAACACATGCTGACTATGTGTGGAACCACACTTCTATGCTTATCTTCTTGGTGAAGCCTCTACATTTGGAATATTTTATTCCCCAAGTGCTCCATGTCATGTTCCAAGAACAATGCATATATTCTAGCTGCCATGCCTTGTTCTGATAAATGTGCACTCTCTCTACCTACTATTATATAGTAGTTTCGGGAAACAAGTGTAACTATCTCAATCAATGTACACTATGGTGGAACTAAGGAAGCACACAAAATTACCTTCCGGCACCTCACTCGAACAAACGATACTAGCTCTACTATAAGCTCTAATAAAATCCTAAGTACAGTACCAATGAGAGATAATTCCAATTTGGCCACTTATTTCTCTTGGGTTTGACTTATTGGATGAGGGGGCCCACAACGGGGAAATATATTGACTCATTTCTCACCTCCTCAGGCTATGCGAAGATCATTATTATTTACCTAGAATAACCATAAGCTCGTCAAATAAGCAAGATAAAGACTTATAAGGCATATGCTCACTATACAATGTTATTAGTGGAAATCCTCACACATTGACATCATTTAAAATAAGATAAAGCGGTATGTGGGGATTATAATGATTGCATCCAATAGCCTATATATTTTTATCATTAGGTTTGACCTCTAAATTACAATCTTAGTATTTATGGTATTAGGAATTGGGATAGTGTGTAGTATATCTTCTTAACCTATGATTTTGGAAATGTTTTAATATAGGGTTGATTTGGTTTTGTTGATGTTGAGAAATAAAATGTAAATTCATTTTGTTTTATGATTTTATAATATTGTGTATGATTTGAAAATTTAGAAAATTGTTTTTTTATTTAATTAATAAAAAAATCAAATTTAAATTTAATTGTAATTTTATGATTTCGAGAATGTTTTGATAATATAAAATTGTTATTATTAATATGTATATTTATATTCCACTAGGAGTAAGGAAATGGCGAAACCAAGGTAGTTTCTCTTTGTTTTTCTCGGTGGTTGTCGACGGCCATGAGCATTGAGCTCAACCAGAACGCGACGGGGGAGGTCAGAAGGTGCTGTTAGTGTCTAAATGTTCAGTGATGAAATACTCTCTTTCAGGTTTATTTGGTAGTGGTCCTTTGTCTAAATTTCATGTTTTAGCTAAATCACCATCCTACTTCCCCAAATTTTAAGGGATTTTTTCCTAACTCCATTCCATCTCATTTCAGTCCCTAAACCCACTATATCATCATCCTCTGTTTTCCTAAATTTTCACCTTCTCTTTCCTTCACAACGACCTAGGGTTTTATTTTGCTGACAAACAACATGGAAGGTGAGAAGAGAAAGCCCAATAAGGGAGGTCATCATTCCAGGTTTGAGCCATCCAATTTTCAGGAGATCAATGCTTCTCCATATGCCAAGAAATCCGTTGAAGACAATGGTTGTTTAAGGTTTTCTAAAAGAATCCAAGAGGTAGGCTGTCATGCTCAATTGACAAGCCTTTTATCCACATATTTAGGAGAGATAAGGCTAATATAGTAGGCATTGAATTCAATATTTCAACAAATTTTATCACCTTAGCAACAGGTATCCCGAACCATGGATAAATATGGTTCAAAGGATGGAGTTGGACATTGAGAACTATAAAATGTTCTTAAAACCACATTGCAAAGATGCTCCTCAACACATATTTCCTTTCAGGAATTTAATTGACATGTTTTCCCCTTTGATGAAGCTGATCATGAAGTATTTCACATGTTAAGGGAAATTCTCAAGATTGTACCAGTACCACATAAGTTTATTGATGCATTTCACTGCCACCAAGCCACTCAATTTGCCTCAATATCTATTCAGGAGTATGGTCAAAATGACTGAAAAAGTACAGAGTAAAGGCAAGGACCACCACACTAATTTGTTCCACCATGTTTTTTTCAAGGTTATAGTTTTTCATCAGCTCTCAGAAATCAATATGTCTTGGGAAACATTCATGAAGTCAATTGCTTCTTTTCCTACTACTAGTCCACCCATCATTCAGAGCATACCATCAAAATCAGTAAAGCCAATGGAAGTTGGCTCTTCAAGTAGACAAGCAGAAGTTCCAAAGATGCCAAGGGAAGAAGTCACTCAAACTTATGAGAAGGGTAACATGATGGTTTTTGGTCCTATGGTTACCAAATGTGTGCTTTCACTTGAACCTACAACTGAGTAAAGAGAAACCATGGATTAGACACCTATGCTTGAGAGTGAGCCACCTTTGCAGCAACATGAGGAGAAAGCACCTATGGAGGTTGACATGGAAGAGCGGGTGGAAAAAAATTCAGTTGAGGAGATAATCAGAGAAAATTATGCAGAGATAATATAGCTCAAGGATAGCCTCTCAAGGGAAAATTTTATGATAACCTTCCTACAACAAGAAAACATGTAATTGAAGGTGAAACAATTGCTCCAAAGAAAACCAAGGGCAGATCTTAAGGTGGAAAAGGGTAAGGGAAAAGTAGTGGTATATGTTGATTAGTTGGAAGACAAGGAGGCTGAAATAAAGCCAAGGAGGCCAATAACAAGAGGATTAACCAAGAAAAAAAAAAGCAAGAATCAGAGTTATCTTGTCCATTAGGTCAGCAAAGTTTTGATGATTTGATTGCTACTGAAATAGAGAAAGACAAATAGTTCTAGATTGACAGGGTGAATGAGCAGCCAGAGTAGCTCTTGAAGAAGGCAGAAAGGAACAATAACCTCTAGAGGCACATCACTAGGCAATACTTCACCATGAACCAAATTTCCAAAGTTAGGGTTAAATATTTGAAGAAAAATATTAAAGAAACCATAATTAAGCTAAAGGAGAAAGACAACTTGGATTTGCTAGCTGAGGAATCTCTAGCTATCTAGATCATCATTCAAGGATGCCATGGACTAAAATTCAACAAGTTTGGAGCATTTTTTATATTTTTTATATTTTTGGAAAATTTTGTAAATTTCACCCTTGCAGAAGCGTCGCATAGCCACGCGACACTTTTCCTCAGAGGGTCCAATGAAAGTTTTCTCTAGATGTATGGATTGCTCTTGAAGTGTACATTCCAGATATGGTCTTGGTTTTGTATAATCACTCCTAGTTTTGAATAAAAACTAAAAATACACCCTATTTTTCATGTTTCTCCCACTAATTTTCACTGCACGCGATGCTTCTAGAGTAAGCCTGAAAAAAATGAAGTTTTGAAGACCTTGCAGGAGGTATTTTTTTCAGCTTTAGGATTGGGTTGGATAGAGGATATCCAGGTATACCTTTCCCAATATTCATATTAGCAAGAGGATGCCTAAAATTCATCTAAAAATTCCCTCCAAGTCACGTGACACTTATGCTAAAAAACATGACGCTTGTGTGTGCCACGCGACGCTTCTGTCTTGGATGCTTTCTGGACAAGTGACAATGAAAAATAGTGAAAATATCAAGATTACAACTTTCCCAAGAGCTGTTTTATAGATAATAAAGTATGTTAATGCCCCTCACTGTTGAGGAATCATGTAATTACTCAAGGAGACAAAGACTCCTAGTTGTTAGCAAAATTTGGGGGGACTGTTTTTAACGTCCCTAAATTCTAGGTAATGACTCATTAGGTGCATTTATGATGTATTTTGGATCAAGTTTCGACCCAATGAGATGGAATATTCTCTATTTTCTATATGTACTCCAACTCAAGTCTTTTTAGGGTTTGGATAGGTGATGTTGCAGTTGTGGAGCTTATGTACAATGTTTTGCAGTGAAATCAAAGACATGTTGCAGCTATAATTTTGGGACTCCAGTGGTATGCTTATTACCATTGTTTTTCCTCAGTAACACAATCAAATTGAATTTTTATGCTTCCATGAAATCACATGTATGCTTCTATATGATAAATTTTATGAGTCTATAAACAAAATTCTTACTTTTTGTGCTCTGTTTTATAATATTTTCATAAATTTGTTTTACCTCTTCTGATGAATGAACTCATGTAATATGCTCATTCTGAATCTCTCATTTCAAACCCTATACCATAATGAAAATCCTAGTATGTTTTTTAGGTATACCTACCTGGCCTCATCTTCATCTATGCAATTGTTCATTTGAAATCAGACTTTGAAAACCTAGACCTAGCTCCTATGCTGACACTTCCTATCAAGCAAAATTAAAAAAAAACCTTAATTCATTGAGCTTATATCTAGCCTAAAATAAATTTCTTTCCAATCACCTCATTAACTATGAAATTGACATTGAGAGAGCCTTGTATGGTTTGGTAGGGCTAGCTACCAAATCTAAATATTGGTTTGAGGTTAACTCCTTTAGTCTCCTTTCTCAACCTTAGGAAACAGAGGAAGTGATAATATTTTTGGCGCCGTTGCCGAGGAGCGAATGTCATTGCACTGCCTCAGAATTATGGTTAAATATTGCCTCTATTTGATGGAACATCAGAGGTTACTACTCACCAACACATTGTCAAGGTGGTTGATTTCATCGATCTTGAAGAGATTGATAATGATGAAGCCAAGATGCACATTTTAGCACAGAGTTTCTTAAGAGAGGTTAAAAAATGGTTTCTCTCCCTAACAACTAGTTCTGTAGCTAATTCACAATAGTTAATTGATTTATTTATGGAAAAATGGGAGGATAAGAAGAACCCTTTACAAATACTAGTTGAATACAATGCCTTGAAAATAAATCCTAATGAGTTTGTGCAAGACTTCAAAGCTAGATTCATTAGAATTTATGATTCCATTCCTAAAAATATCAAGCCTCCTCTAGGCCTCGCACTACTTCATTACCCAGATGGTTTCGATCCTGATATGGGTTACCAGCTAGGGGAAAGAAATCCATCTACCCTTTAAGAAATTCAGAGAAATGCAGTGAGGGTTGAGGCAAATCTGATTATCAAGAAGTCAAAAATTGAAACAGAAAAGAGGGTAACCATCAAGGAAGAAACGTCTACTTCATCAGAGGGAAAACTTGATACCTTGATCAAAACAATGGAGAATATGATGGACAAAATGACCATCACGGATAGACAAGTTGAACCCTCAATCAGAAATCCCAATTTCAGGGGTCGAAATCAGTAGCCTCAATACATGATAAAGCAAAGGGAGCAGAGGGGTCAGAATCAACAAATTCAGCAACAAATTTTCACTCCATTTCAGCAAAACTATATAGAAGGCCCTGATGAAGAAGAAGAGGATATTTCAGGTGAAAATCATTTATTTGAGGGAAATCAACACACTATTTTCCTGACTGAAGAAGATCAAATTTTTAAAGAGTTTATTCAACCGAGTGATCAACAATATGTTTTGTGTAATGATAATATGTTATCGGTATGGAAAAAATATTACCAAAGATGATATAAGAATTATCTTCCCTAGGTGAAAATGCAGTATGATTTGAGGAATAGGAACATGCCTATAACCTCAAGTCATAAAAAAATGGAATTCTCAAAAAGATGCTCACCATAAAGAGATGACTACTTCAAATCAGAGAAAAGATAAAGGACGTATTATTTCAAATCATGGGAAATGCAGTGAAGCTTCTACCAACAATTAGAAGAAAGATAAAGAAGTTCAAGACATAGGAAAAATAAAGGATATTCCACACAAAGATTAGCCTGAGAAGAAAAATGCACCATCTAAAGAGGTAGAAAAAAAATTATGCCTTATTTAGTCTTGAAAATGAAAATATCAAAACTGAAATTCTCCATTCCTTTGACTGAAATAATCAATAATGAACAATATAAGTTTCAGGTAGCCAAGTTGCTTAGGGTAGATCAAATGTCTGATAAGGCGAATGTGAGTGATGATCACCCTGAAATTTTTTTTGGCCTTGTTGCAGATGGTGACTTAGAAGATAGTGAGGTCCCTCCTTTTTATCTTAGCCTCAAAATCCATGATTTTATCCTCCATAATGCCATGTTAGACTCCAGAGCGTCTCATAATATTATGCCTAAAGCCATCATGGAAAAAATAGGAATGGATATCACCATACCCTATCATGACCTTTATTATTTTGATTCAGGAAGGGTTAAATGTCTTGGTATCATTAAAGATCTAGTGGTGTCTTTATAACAAATTCTAGCCAAGAATGTCCTCATGGACGTTGTTGTAGCTGATATCCCTCCTAGATATGGAATGCTGCTATCCCGGTCATGAGGAGAAAAACTTAGAG
The DNA here is from genome assembly GCA_034641835.2 of Pinus albicaulis. Classification (NCBI taxonomy): domain Eukaryota; kingdom Viridiplantae; phylum Streptophyta; class Pinopsida; order Pinales; family Pinaceae; genus Pinus; species Pinus albicaulis. The sequence goes on along the minus strand of CM076572.1, from coordinate 1,301,812,387 downwards.
GCACCTTGCAACTCGACTTTCATGTTCTACTATATCGGTATTTGGGTAACTTAGAAAACTTTAATGAGAAAACAAGATGAAGCACATGATCAGTAGAAAATAAAGGCATAATAATCACCAATACATGTTGTTCATACATATTTAGAGTCTTTTATCTTATTAAATGATGATTTTTCAACATCATCAGAAGTTTTGATGGAAGAAAAAGCAGAAAATTCAAAATTTTCAAATTCTTTTAAAAAATTTCCAAGTGTAGAAAAACAAGAAAGATGCAAAGTAGCTCGCAGCTAATTGCATCAACCAAAAATATAGATGAAATAGTGAAATAAATAGAACCTATTAGTATAGCAGACCTTTCTCAAACAGTTATTCAAGATCAGTCATCCAAATTGCAGCTTCCCGATGAAGAAAGTGGTTTGTGGACCATGGATTTCGATGGAGGCTTAGGTAAGGAAGGAGATGGAATTGGAGGGTGGATTCACAGCCCTATTAATAAGTCATCTAGCCTTCCTCCTAATGTTCAAATTTATTCTTACAAATTGGCATTTGATTGTTCAAACAATGAAGCAGAATATGAGGCTTTGATAACCGGTCTGGAAATTCTTAAGAACTTAGGTGCCATGAAAATTTCTGTGTATGGCGACTCCAAATTGGTAATAAAGCAAGTCAAAGGGGACCACCAGGCCAGGCATCCTAGAATGCGAGCTTACCACAATGTAGTGCTAGACATCCTCAATACTTTCACTGAATATACTTTGTCATTGATTCCAAGGAATATTAATTTCATTGTTGATTCTCTTGCCACTTCATCCAGCATGTTCAAAATTACAGTGTATCCCAACAAGAAGTATGGAATTAACATCAAACATCGCCTTGTTGTTCCATATAATGTTTGGTAATGGCAAGTCTTTCAAGATGACAAAAAAATCAACAAATTCCTGCATACAAAAGAGGATTTTGTGAGTTCGAAAATGGATGACTAGTTTTATGAAGATGATCAAGAAATGCATGCAACAGAAATGAATGTACTATAGTTGAAAGATAACTCCATTCCATGATGTATTGTACCTTCGGAGGAGAATTTTTACCAGGATGATGTTGCACGGAAACCAACAATGCTGCCAACTGAAGTAGGAGTGGAAGACCTCAATCTTGGCACTCATGAGAAGCCCAAAATGGTCAAGATATCAAAATACTTAAGCCCAGAGATGAAAGGTAAATATGCAGCACTCATGTCTCAGTTTTCTGATGTTTCTGCATGGGAATATTATGATATGAAAGTCTATGATAAGAGTATAATTCATCACACCATTCCTTTAAATCCTGATCATAAGCCTTTCCGCCAGAAACTAAGGGGAATGAATCCAAAGTTGTTGTCCTCTATTCAAAAATAAGTGAATAGGTTGTATACTACTGGTATTATAGTTCCTCTTCATTTTTCAAATTGGATGTCAAACTTAGTGCCAGTAAGAAATAAGATGGGTGAGATTCGATTATGCACATATTTCTGTAATCTGAATAAAGTATTGTTAAAAGACAACTACCCACTTCCAAATATGGATCATTTTCTGCAAAGGGTGGTTGGTTCTTCCAGAATTTCATTGTTGGATGGATATTTAGGGTATAATCATATTTTAGTTCATCCGAATGATTAGGAAAAGACAACCTTTACAATACCTTGGGGTAATTTTATGTATGCTAAGATGCCCTTTGGGTTGAATAATGCAGAGAAAATTTTCAATGAGCGATGGATACCTCCTTTGCCAATGAAAAGGATGTATTTTTGGTCATTTATCTTGATGACATCACAGGTTTTTCCAAGATGGATGAAGATAACTTACAACATTTGAAGACAATTTTTCAAAAGTACATAAAATTTGGTATATCGTTGAATCCACAAAAGAGTTTGTTTTCTATGGAAGAAGGGAAGTTTCTTGGTCACATTATTTCTAAAGACAACATTTGGATGGATCCTTCAAGGATTGAGGGAATTCAGAATTTGGAATATCTAAGAAGTAAGAAGGAAATGCAATCATTCAATGGTAAAATCGATTTCTTGAGAATGTTTATTCCTAACCTTGCTGAACATTTAAGACAAATTATTGATATGTTGAAGAATGACAGTGAGGTGAAATGGTTCGATTTCTTTAGAATGTTTATTCCTAACCTTGCTGAACATTTAAGACAAATTATTGATATGTTGAAGAATGACAGTGAGGTGAAATGGTCCGATGAGGCAAATAAATAATTCAATCAAGTTAAGTTTGTGTTGTCTCATGCTCCTATTCTTATCAGGCCAGATTATACACTTGATTTTATCATTTTCTCTTTTACTTTTGAACATACACTAGTTGTTTTCCTTATGTAAAAGAAAGATCAGGAAAAAAAACAACCCATTTCCTTCTTCAGTATAACCATAAGAAACATAGCCTTGAAGTACAATATCATTGAAACACAAGCCTTGGCGCTAGTTAAATCATTGAAAGACTTACGAGTCTATATTATTCAATCTCATGTTCTTGCAGATGTCCCAAATGCGGTTGTTAAAGATGTGCTAACATAGAATGATCTCGAAGGTAGGCGTGGAAAGTGAATAGTTACTATGTTGAAATATGACTAAGAAATAAAATCTACAAAACTGATCAAAGGAAAAGGTTTGGCTAAGCTTATGTCAGACTCAAATTTACATGCATTGGACATAAATTTCATTGTTGCATTATCTAAGGAGAAATAAGATGATTCATTACCTCAGGTATCTGAAAATTTCACTTCATCACCATCGTATGTTGATTTTATTCATGTGCTACAACATTTGAATCCTCCTCCCAGTTTTCCCAACAGTAAAGGTAGATTTATGAAGTTGAAGGCTCTTTAATATTGCATCCTTAACAATCTTTTATATTGTAAAGATATGGGAAAAGTTTTATTGAATTGTTTGGTAGAAGGTGAAATTAAAAAAGTGATGAATAATTTTCATAAAGGTGATTGTGGTGGTCATATTTTCTGGAAGTCTACAACAAACAAGATATTGAGGGTTGGCTTTTATTGGTCAAGTTTGTTTTTTGATGTTTACAAAACTGTCATGAGTTTTCATGAGTGTCAAATTTTTCAGGGAAAGAGAAAGCTCTTACCGCTTCCCTTGAAACCAATCGTAGTTCAAGCACCCTTCCAGCAGTGGGGGCTTGATTTCACTGGCAAGATTCAGCTTCCATCATTAGCTCAACATAAGTGGATACTTACTACCATCGATTACTTCACAAAGTGGATTGAGGCCATACCCATGAGGCAAGCTACAGACACCATCATTATTCAGTTTTTGGAGAGAAATATTGTGTCTTGTTTTGGCTGCCCACAGAAAATTATCACTGACAATGTAGTCGCCTTTAAGTTCAAAAAGATGATAGAATTTTGTGATAAATATCACAATACTTGGCCATTCTATAACATACTATCCTCAAGGCAACGGGTTGGATGAATCATCAAACAAATCATTCATGAACATAATCAAGAAATTTTTGCAAGATAACAAGAGAAATTGGCACAAAAAGTTATTAATTTCTCTAAGGGAAAAAAAATTTAGCGCAAAGAGATCAATCAGCATGTGACCCTTCCAACTAGTTTATGGTGTTGACACAATGTTCCCCACTTCCTTAGCAGTGCCGGTGATGAAATTTCTGCAAGAGATCAACAATGAGCCAAATGATATGCAGGGAAGAATCAGCCAAATGATTCATTTGTAGTAGTCAAGGGAAGAAGTTTTCAATCACACTTCAAAGTTTCAAGAGAAAATCAAGAAGATTTATGACAAGAAAACCAAAGCTGATGATTTTAAATTAGGAGATGTTGTTCTTCGATGGGATGCCAAAAATGAAGACAAAGACAAGCATGGTAAGTTTCATAACCTATGGAAATGTCCATACAATATTACAACATTCAAAGGTAATAAAGAATTTTTTTTAGAAGATCTTGATGGGTAGGAAATTCTGGGAGGATCGGTAAATGGTAGGTTCTTGAAACATTATCTCACCTGATCTTGAAGAAAAAGGTTTACTTTCATTGTAAATATATTTTTATCTATTGTCTTAGAATAAGGAATTTGTCGCAGAAGTTTGAAGCCCAAGGAGAAGGCCATGAGGCTTCTATGGTCAACTGATGTTTTCCTCTAAAATTTTCAAAAAGTCAAGTCGGTTTTCGAGTCAAAGTCATTTTCTATTTTAGTTAGTCATTTCAGTTTCCACTTTTGACTCCAATTCCCAATGGATGAGGCTACCTGATCTACGGTGTTCTTGACGCCTCCTGAAGGAGCTTCCATCCCCAGTTGGAGCCAATGTTAGAGTCTAAATGTTCAGTGATCAAATACTCTCTTTCAGGTTTATTTGGTAGTGGTACTTGGTTAAAATTTCATGTTTTCAAATAAATTATGTTCACTGAATGTTGTCTAGGTCTGATGCTTCTCCCTCCATCCATTCATGGTCATTATCAAATTCAAGGTCATGTCATTCATCATCATCTAGGGTCATATATCAGTCAACATACCTCTATCTAGGTCATGGTCTAGGCTTCTTTTGTTTCGCCATCATAATGTCCAAGTCATGTGATGAAGAAGGAAAATAAATGGTCATTGTCATTAGTCAAATAACCTTCATTGGGAGTTAGCAAAGATAGGAAAATAAAGTAAAGTAAACTTGTATTTTTTCAAAGAAGTATGCTACATTGTCAAAGTTTTTCAAAAAGAAATTTTTGTCAAACTGCTTTTGATTTCACTAAAGACAAAAGGAAAAGTTTGTGAGTTATAAAGGGAAATGAAGCTTTTTGAGTTCATTTCATCCTTTGGTTTTCAAAAGAGCTCCTCTCTGATGCTCACAACTCTCCACATCCATCAAATATTGAAGACAACCAACAAGAGTTAACTAATCCAGACTGCCCTATGCTACGCTTCTTGCAGTTTGCTACGCTTTCTCCTTTCAAGCTATAAAAGGCCATTAGAAGAGTCAATTCAACATTTCTCAAGGTTCAGGTGCTCCTAACTCAGTAAGTGAGCATCCATTACCTCTCCTTCAAGTAAATTTCTTCGACAAAGAGTGGATTCCCTCTTCTAGGGTTTTCAACTATGTTTTTGTATTTCTTTCATGTTTGCTTTGTTTCAGTAGAAAACCCCTAGTTTCACCATCTAATAACCTTCAAACATCACTCATATACCTTACCAAGTCACTACATATCATTCATATCCCTCCTTGCTACCATTTTCACTCAAACCCTAGTTTTCACTATGTTTTTGTAGAGAAACTAGGTAAACTTTGTGTTTTTATCTTTTTGCCACCTTTCCCATACCCATTTAAAAAAAATTCATGTGTGTTTTGTAGCTAACTCACCATCCTACTTCCCCAAATTTTTAGGGATTTTTCCAGAACTCCATTCCATATCATTTCAGGCCCTAAACCCACTATATCACTATCCCCTATTTTCCTAAATTTTCACCTTCCCTTTCCTTCACAACAAGCTAGGGTTTTATTTTGATGAAAAACATCATGGAAGGTGAGAAGAGAAAACCCAATAAGGGAGGTCATCATTCCAGGTTTGAGCCATCCAATTTGTAGGAGATCAATGCTTCTCCCTATGCCAAGAAATCATTTTAAGACAATGATTGTTTAAGGTTTTGTGAAAGAATCCAAGAGGTAGGCTATCATGCTCAACTGACAAGCCTTTTTTCCACCAAATTTAGTTGAGATAAGGCTAACATAGCATGCATTAAATTCACTATATCAGAAAATGCTATCACCTCACCAACAAGTATCCCCAACCATGGAGAAATCTAGTTCAAAGGGATGGACTTGGACATTGAGAACTATAAAATATTCTTAAAACCACATTGCAAAGGTGCTCCTGGACACATCTTTCCTTTTAGGCATTTACTTGACAGGTTTTCCCCTTTGATGAAGCTAATCATGAAGTATTTCACATGTGAAGGGAGATTCTCAAGATTGTACCAGTACCACATAAGGCTAAGGCTATTTATGCATTTTAGTGCCACCAAGCCACTCAATTTTCCTCATTATCTATTTAGGAGTCTCGTCAAAATGACTGAAAAAGTACAGATTAAAGGCAAGGATCGCCACACTAATTTTTTCCACCATGGTTTGGTCAAGTTTATAGTATTGTATTAGCTCTCAGAAATCAATATGTCTTGGGAAACATTCATGAAGTCAGTTGCTTCTATGCCTACTACTAATCCGCCCATCATTTAGAGCATACCATCAAAATCAGCAAAGCCAAAGGAGGTTGGCTCTTCAAGTAGACAAGCAGAAGTTCCAAAGACGCTGTTGTGGTGGATTCGACACACGGGTGTATGAAATCACATTAGTTTAGAGAGTGTGGTCTACCCTCTAAACTATTGGTAACAGGTAGTATGTGGGGGGAGCTCAAAAGCATAAAACTTAAATGAAGTAATACGCTGAAGTATGCTATGTTAAAAAAACTAAAACTAAAAACACAAAAGAAGCTATATAGAGAGTTCCAAACAATAATAGTGCAAATTATGGCTCGATGGCTCTTCTTATTGAATTCTTGGAATAAAAAAACAAATCTTACCCACTTTCCAAAGGGACCCTAGGCAATGGCTCTAGGTCCCGATGCAAGGATGTTTGTTCTTCAAGTTCTGCCTTCTAACACAGTCAAACTCTCTCTCTCTACTGTGGTGGACTAAGATGTTGGGTGGCCAACCATAGAGTCCTCTTTAGCTCCAGCTCCTTGGGTCACACATAATGCTGGTGTTTCTTGGGCAACTTTGGCCAGCATAACCTTGTGATCACCCTTGGCTCATCCCTTGGTGGGTTTATATAGGTGAGCTTCAAATCCTTCTTCCCTCCCTTGGTACATGATGGATGGTGACCCAAGGGAGAGGTGTGATTCCATTGTATGCTCAAATATTTTTTTGTGTGCTCAAATAATGTCTAAGGAGGCACTGGTGGCTATCCTTAGGCGGCTTTCATATAAGGAGTAACTGTCCTTTGCTTGTAGTGGTCCCGAAAAGTGACTTTTTTCCATTTCCAGGAATGTGCGCTTTTCGGGCAAAAGGGGGCGCAGAAGGCGCTCTTCTCAAAGGAAAAAGCGCGCATTTGAGCATTTATGACTAGTTCATATTTGATTTTCTCAAAACTTTAGAGATTTTAAATACTTCTTGATTCCATAATGTATCCCTGTCCTGTAAATCCTTGGGCTCGACATTAATTGATGTCGTCTTTTGTTGTACGATTTTCCAGTGTTAACAGATGCCAAGGGAAGAAGTCACTCAAACTTATGAGAAGGGTAAGAGGATGGTTTTTTCTCCTATGATTACCAAAGGTGCGCATTCACCTAAACCTATAGCTGAGAAAAGAGAAACCATGGAGCAGCCAACTATGCATGAGAGTGAGTCACCTTTGTAGCAACATGAGGAGAAAGCACCTATGGAGGTTAACATGGCACAGCAGGTGGAAAAAAATTCAGCTGAGGAGATAATCTGAGAAAAGGCTACAGAGATAGCAGAGCTCAAGGACAACCTCTCAAGGGAAATTTTTATGATAACCTTCCTACAACAAGAAAACATGCAATTGAAGGTGAAACAACTGCTCCAAAGCAAACAAAAGGCAGATCTTGGGGCATACAAAGGTAAGGGAAAATCAATGGTATATGTTGATCAGTTGGAAGACAAGGAGGTTGAAATAAAGCCAAGGAGGCCAAGAACAAGAGGATTAACTAGAGAAAAGAGAAATAAGTAGAGTTATCTCCTCCAGTAGGTCAACAAAGTTTTGATGATTTGATTGTTGCTGAAATAGAGCAAGAAAAAGTGTTCTGGATTAACAAGGTGAATGAGAATCTATAGAAGCTCTTGAAGAAGGCAGAAAGGAACAATAACCTCCAGAGGCACATGGTGAGACACTACTTCACCAGGAACCAAATTTCCAATGTCAGGGTTAAAATTTTGCAGAAAAAACTTAAAGAAGCCCCAATTTAGCTAAAGGAAAAAGAAAAATTGGATTTTCTGGCTGAGAAATGTCTAGCTATCTATATCCACATTTAAGGATGCCATGGACAAAAAATCAAAAAGTTTTGAGCATTTTAGAATTTTTTTGTGATTTTTGGCAAATTTTAGAAATTTCACCTTGTAGAAGCATCGCGTAGCCATGCGACGCTTTTCCTCAAAGGGTCCAATGAAATTTTTCTCTACATGGATGGATTTATCTTAAAGTGTACTCCATATATGGTCTTGTTTTTTTATCAAAACTCCTATTTTTTAAGAAAAACTGAAAATACACCCTATTTTTCATGTTTCTGCCACTGATTTTCACTACATGCATTGCTTTTAGAGTAAGCTTGGAAAAATGAAATTTTGAAGGCCTTGTAGGAGGTATTTTTTTTAGTTTTAAGATTGGGTTGGATAGAGAACATCCATGGATACCTTTCCTAATCTTAATATCAGCAAGAGGATGCCTAAAATGCATCTAAAAATGCCCTCCAAATCACACGATGCTTCTGCTAAAAAACACAATGCTTCTATGTGCCACGCGACGCTTCTGTCTTGGATGCTTTCTGGACAATTGTTAGTGAAAAATATTCAAAATCTCGAGATTAAAACTATCCCAAGAGTTGTTTTATGGTTAATAAAGTATGTTTATGCCCCTCATTGTTGAGAAATCATTTAATTACTCAAGGATACAAAGACGACTAGTTATTAGCTAAATTTGGCGGGATTGTTTCTAACTTCCCTAAATTTTAGGTAATGACTCATTAGGTGCATTTATGATGTATCTGGGATCAGGTTTCGACCCAATGAGGTGGAATATTCTATATTTTCTATATGTACTCCAACTCAAGTCTTTTTAGAGGTTGGATAGTTGATGTTGTAGTTGTGGAGCTTCTATACAATCTTTTACAGTGAAATAAAAGACATGTTGCAACTATAATTTTGGGACTCCAGTGGTATGCTTATTAGCATTGTTTTTTCTCAGTAAAACCATGAAATTGAATGTTTATACATCCATTAAATCACATGTGTGCTTCTATATGATAAACATTATGAGTCTATAAACATAATTCTTACTTTTTGTGCTATGTTTTATAATATTTTTATAAACTTGATTTACCTCTTCTGATGAATGAACTCATGTAATATGCTCATTCTGAATCTCTCATTTCAAACCCTATACCACAATTACAATCTAAGTATGTTTTTTAAGTATACCTACCTGGCCTCATCTTCATCTATATAGTTATTCATTTGAAATCAGACTTTGAAAACCTAGACCTAGTTCCTATGCTGACATTTCCTATCGAGCAAAATTAAAAATAAAACCTTAATTCACTGATCTTATATCTAGCCTAAAATAATTTTCTTTCCATTCACCTCATTGACTATGAAATTTACATTGAGAGAGCCCTCTCTGGTTTGGTAGGGATAGCTACCAAATCTAAATATTGGTTTGAGGTTACCTCATTCATTCTCTTTTCTCAGCCTTGGGAAATAAAGGGAGTGATAACAGGTGCCATCCATCTGACGTAAACATTTCAACCACTGTCATAATGGCTCTTGACTTGGTTTTTTGAGGAACCTTGGGAAGCCAAAACAGTTAAACGAGGGATGAATAATCTTATTATTTCCTCCCATTACACTCATCTTTATTTTTTGGTTTAGTGCTTGTGGTTATGGCTTAGGACCTGATGACTATGGCATTTACTACGTATTTTACATTATCCTGAAGTTTTTTATGCTGTAAACTATTTTTGGTTATCTGTTGTTGGGGAATTGGTGTTATGGGGAATCCAACAGAATCCATTCACTTAGAACCAGAGGCAGAAGATATCCTCACGATCTGGGGCATGAAACTCACGGAACAGAACATGTCAAAGGTGAAGGCTCCAGCTCAGACTCTAGCTGGCATCGGTGGTGGCATGTGCCCTACGAAGCTTTCAGAAGGTGGTTTTGGTATTCTGAAATTTGGAATTTTTGAAGGCTCAAAGGGTTTTGGGCTCGACTCCGATCTTCAAGCAGTCTTTGAAATGACAAAATTTGGGGTGCTAAAGGCGGAATCCAGTCTTACTAGAGCATTGGTAAGTTATCATACACCTCCAAAAACCCCGACCTCTTGTTTTTATTCTGGAGGATTGGAAGATATTGTAATGCATAATAATTTAAAGAAAAAGGATGGCTTGAGGGCTTATATGGAAATTAACTAGAGGGCTCAAGAGTAGGGCTCATACCTCACTTGGAGGAAAAATGTGGTTGAGGCAGGTATGGGTAAGACCTGTCTCTCGACCTTCTCAGAGTTAAAATTTCCTCCGGGTTTGGTAGGGGGTTTTGGATACAAGGAATTACAAGGAGGTACTCCACAAGGGGAGGAATCTAAGAAAATTTTCCAGGAGCCTGAACAACCATTTGGTTCAAATGAAGTGTTAATGGCCTAGAAGGGGAAGCTTTCAATGTGGGTGTTTATAATTGAGAGGCGGTTTCTGATGCAGGTATTGATTGAATTTATGTGAAAAAATGGCAGGGGGATGAAGTTGGCACATCTATCCCTCAGTAGAGGATAATGAGCAATGGCGAGATGATGTAAAAGAAGTTATGGGGTTCGAAGAGGGGTTCCCTAGGAACAAAGAATAGGTAAATGATAAAAAATCAGGGAAAAAAAGAAAGAAGGGGAAGACCTATAAGAAGAAATAAGGTCAGTGGAAGATGGTGTTGGGGATGGACTTACAAATATATGAAGCTATGGAAGCATCATAACATGTCCTAGTGGGGAAGGCAGGTGGAAAATACCCCTCTGCACAAACAATTTTAGCCTCGATCAAAGACTCATGGGGTGAAATGTCGGGGAGTGAACCAGAGGTCACAATTTTGGATAATGGTTGGTTGATGGTCTATTTCTGTTATAATGAAGCAGTGGGCTAGGTACTAAAACATAATTGGGGGTTTGGTAACTCCCCTATTCTTTTCAAGTGGGGGATGCCATTATTCGATGCCTAAAGAGAAAGGGCAAAGGAAATCCCGGTCTGGGTTCGATTGCCATATTTTCCTCCACATATTTTGTCTAAAGACGTCTTCAGAGATATTGGGAATTGTTTTGGCACATTTTTGGAGGTAGACCTATCCTATTAGACAACTAAATGCATGAATGTGGCTCAATTTTTGGTTAGATTGCACCCGAAGGAGGGACTAGTGGAAGAAATGCAGTTTAAGAGGAAAGACCTATCCTGTCAATTTTTTTATTATGAAAATCTACCATGTCGGTGCCACCGTTGCCACAAACAGTGACACCTAGCATAGGATTTCCCTCTGGGCTTGAAAAGGAGATGTCGTACGAGGGCTTTACCGAATAAGGTGGGAAACATAAATGTAGAATTTGAAGAGTTGACACAAATGAAAGAAGTTGAAACAATTCAGAATGGTAGTCAAGAGGGGATGGAGGTGGTCGAGGAGCCAATATCTCACCCGATGGAGGCTCTAGTCTTGGAACAACTTCCCACACAGGAGGGTAAGTGACCAATGGACATGACAACTGAACAAACTCACTTAAAAGATGGCCTTGTTTCGACAGATGATGCTTTGGAACAGGCTGGTACTATTTCTTGCCCCCCCTCCTCTATACATGCTTCTCTTTTCTCTTTATTAAAAAATTTACCTATGCCTAGTCTCTCCAGGCCTTCTATTTCTATTTCTCCCAGCATTGATATTTTATCTATAGCAATGGACAATATCTTAACCTCAATTCCTACTCTATCGCTTGACAAAATGCCTTATGACCTTCATCCATGGGACAAACGACCCTTACCTGATGAACCTGTAGGTGGTATGGGATAATCTCGGAGTTAGACAGACCCCAGAAAAGAAGAGGTAGGAAAAATGAGCTATCCAAGGCTCAATTTAAAACCAAATTAGATATTGTGGATGGTAAATAACAATCTTTAAAAGGGGTGCTTAGAGCAGTGCAATCCCCTTCCTTTGTTCCCCAATTATTATCTTGTCCTTTAACTATTGTGGTTTCACTAGTACCCATAAAAAAATAGCACTGAAGTATCTTATAAACCTTTATAATCTTGATATCTTAATTCTCCAATAAAAAATGGGGGTGGGTGCCTCTGTATCTACTTCTCTGGGGAAATTTCTTCCTAGATGGTCTTTGGTGACTGTGGATGCCAAAGGTAGATCAGGTGGTCTAGCTATTGGCATTTGTGGCAGTAAGATCCAGTTGAAGAAACTTTGGAGTTGGAAATAGGTCTTAGGGGTGGAGGTTTATTCTCTTGAGCTATGTTCAACCTTTACTCTGATTACCATTTATGGCCTGATTATGGATAGAGTGGGGTTTTGGAACAATTTATCTACAAGATATTTTATGCAGATCCACAACTTGGTGGTAGGTGGGGACCTACATTTTTATCTTGGAATATCTAAAACCTGGCATCCTCGGGCACAATTTTACCCTCTTTCTGACTATTTTATAAACAAAATCAGAGAGTGCAAGCTTATTGACATAAATCTCATTAAGGCCACCCCTACCTAGAGGAATAGGCGAGTGGGGGAAGCCAGGGTGGCAAAAATATTGCATCATTTTCTCATCAAGGAGAGCTTCATTAATGGAAATATCGGTCTCATGTAGTGGGTGGGCTCGGGATTGGATTCTTACCTATTTCCTATCATGTTGGATCTCTCTAGACCAAACAAAAAATTGGGATCCCCGTTCAAGGTCAACTCTGGATGGTTTAAATACCCTAGTTACATTTCCATTGTTAAGGAATCTTACAGGTTGAGGGATGGGTCCAATAACATCTCCTGTGCTCAGTCTTTCATGGCTAATCTCAAATATCTGAGAACCAAAATGATTCTTTGGGAAAAAGAGAAAAAGTTGAAAGAGGAAGAAGAACTAAAGAATATTGAGGAGGCTTTGGAAATGAGGGAAAGTCCAGAGGTAGATAGTTATGAAAATGAGGAGAAGAGGAAAAGGATAAAAACACTAGAGCTAAAAATAAGGAATATATTAGTTGACCATGAAGAACATTAGAGACTAAAAAGTTGAGCGATTTGGCTATCGGTTGGTGATGAAAACACAAAGTTCTTCCATAACTATGAAAAAGGAAGGAAAATTTTAAATACTATATGGGAAATGAGGACATCGGAAGGTGATATGGAAAAATATTTTAGGGGCCTTGCTTCACTGGGAAGGGATCACCTCAAAAATATTTTTAAAGCCCCTGAAGTATCAACAATTGCCGAAGTAATTCGAGTCGCCCAACTCTTTCCTTGCTTTACAGGGGAGGAGGAAAATAAGATGCTAATGGATCTGGTCACTAAAATTTAGGTGGAACATGTTTTGAAGACGATGCAAAAGGACAAGAGCCCTAGACCAGATGGTTGGTCAGTTGAGTTCTACTAGCATTTATTTGATCTAATTGGGGATGATATTATTGAGGTGGTGGAGGAATCCAGGTCTAGGGGTGGCATACATGAGCCTTTTAACTCAACCTTCATTTCCATAATATATAAGCAGGATGCTCCGGGATCTTTTGAAGACTTCAGACCTATTTATTTGTGTAATTTTATTCACAAAAAAATAGCCAAGATTATTTCCATCCACTTGAAGCCAATTTTATCCTTAAATGTATCTAAAGAACGGATGGCAGAAAAATCCATGAAGCAATTGGGGTGGCCTAGGAATCGATGCACACCATTAAAAGATAAAAAAGAAGAAGTAATGATTGTTAAGATCGACCTATCAAAGGCTTAAGGCCTATTTCTCCTCTCTTGTTTTTACTTGTTGTTGAAGGTCTTAGCCATCTCCTACCCTTAGCCAAGAGGAATGGTGAGCTAAAAGGTATTGAAGTGGCCACAAATAAATTTAGCTCTCATTTACTCTTTGTGGATGATATAATCCTTTTTAGCAATGGCTACAGGGAGGAGGTGACTAAGTTGAAGAACTATTTGGATCTTTTTCTCAAAGCTACATGGATGGTAATTAATGCACAAAAGTTGTCTATAGCTTATGAGGGGCTCTTGGTGGGGGACCTCGATAGAATTGTAGTGTTGCTACCCTTCAAATTGTTCCTGATGGGGGAAAGCTTAAAATACTTGGGCTTTTACATAAAACCAAATTCCTACAAAAAACAGGACTGGAACTAGCTACTGGTAAAAATAGAGAAGAGAATTAATCACTAGAGCTACAAATGGTTGTCCAGGGAAAGTAGAATGGTCCTTATAAAATCATTCCTAGTCGCCATCCCAGTTTACTGGATAGCGCTCACTTGGGTCCTGTTGAGGCCTCTAAAATCGGTGCAACAACATCAAGGAAAACCACCTGATTGGGGACTTAAAAACCATCCCTTTTTCGTTTGGGCTAGTGGCTTCGACTGGATTTATGGGACCAAGTTTCCCAGTTTGATATAGTAGGGGTGAATGGATGATTTTATCACTAAGTCAAACTTGATAGATGGAAATATAGACAAGCTTACAGTAAACAATAAAACTATATATTATGTATCATGTGATGAAATCTATTCTTTGTGTGATTTACAAAAATAACCTTTCGGTAGATGCAAATAAAGATCATACATTCACTTAGAGATATGAAAAATTTTGAGATAATTGATTTAATTAAATAGTTAATTAAATAAATTGAATAAAGCTTGTATCGAAATTTTAAAAATGCCTATATTGCATATATATATCAAATGATAACAATATAACATGTTCAGAAGTGAATTAAGGTCAAAATATATTCAAACATATATATAAAACAAAACATCATAAGGTAAATAACTATTTCTCATTTAAATCTCAAATATAACGCATAGGATAAACGTACCATGTATATGTTTACTCTGCTCATCTGAGAAATAATACTTGGTCCAGCCTTTTCTATTCAGAAAAATTTATGAGTACAAAAGTGCAACATCAGTAAAGTCTTCTTTTCAAAATTTTAGGACCCCTTCTTCAAATACATGAAGGGGTTTAAATATAAAAATAATAAGTCTTAAAATATTTATTACAATAAAAATATGATAAAACAACCCTCCTTAAAGTAAGTGGAATTAAACCAAAATAGAAATTAAAGGGATGACTTGTTCAAGGACTGTCCTGTTTTCTCCTCTTCCATTTGTTCCTTGAGATGAAGGATATTAAGCATAAGATTAAGCTCTGGAGGTTGTCCTGGCATAATGCGTAGGTGTCCAATAAAAACATCATCGGAAAGTGGGGGAAGAATGTAGGAGGATTCCTCTATGAGACAGCACATCATAAGCCACTAGCTGTGAGGCTTTACTAAATATCTCGAATATTTCTCCCAATCCAGCTTTTCCAACTTCATGATATGTTATTATTTTACCTTTGACACTTCTTTCCACTATCTTATCAAGTATTTTACTAAAGTAAATGCACCGGGATGACACTTGTTGATAATATTTGTTGCAATGATAGTTTGGCTAACAATCTCCACAATGTTTGTAGCAACATCCTTTGTTCTGAAAATGCCTCTCTCTACTTGCTTCAACTGTATATCCCAGTTTGTGAATAATATTTATTTCTTTGAATCCTCAATCCTGGGTAGGTTAGCCTTTCGGCCATCAGCAAAACCCTTCCAGGTGACAAAATGGGAGACCTTACCATCTATTTCATCAAAACTAATCCTCATATCTACAATGTGATTCACAAGTGAATCGTCTGTTCAAACAATTCAAGAATACTTGATAAATTTTGACAAAAAACAACCTGTTGTTGTGCCAATAAAATGTTTAGCTCTAAGGTCTCTTTTCTGAATTCATCAATATTTTGGTTATCTTTCACTTTCTCAATAGAGAACTACAATTGGTGAATTAGAGTATAATTGGAACTAATTTCACTTTGATGCTGAATTTTTAACTATTCCATGCTCTCTTGGAGCTGTGTGATATGTGCCTGTAACTATTGACTGATACTTTGTTTCTCTGCTTGTAACTATTGTTCAAGTTGGATGATCTTCTCATCCTTTTGTTTCATCAATTGATGAACTTCTGACGCCTTTTTAATGGTTGCAGAAGAATAATCTCCTGCAAACTAAGTTAGGTGAGTTAGATCCTGTGAAGGAACTGCCTGAGTGTCTTTCCATACAACACCCATTGAAACACCCCCTTGCATAAGGGGTAGGGGTTGCATCGATCTTCTTCTTTTCTTATGTTGGCTCATAACTGCCTTGTGTTTTGGACTGTAGAAAATGTCCAAAGGAGGAATTTCTTCAATGTTAAGAACAATTTCAGTGGTGGGGAAGGCCAGGATGAATTCCACTCTTTCTATGCTTATTGATTTGTCAGAGGACTCGGTAATGAACGAATCCTGAATTTTATTTTGTGGAGTATGCACAATTTGTTTTTTATCACCAAATATAGCTGCTTGTTCTTCTTGGAGATTAAGATCAACTCCTTCTAGACATCCTTTAGATTACTAACGAAATCCACATCCATAGTTTGAGCTTCGGCTGATTTACTTGGTATGTTGTACTAAGGACTTCAGTAACCTTAGTTTTTTATTCACTTTCCTTATCCTTCTGAGCTAATGGTTGTGAAACATAAAGAATTTTCAACGAAATTGATTCCAATCTCTTATTCTTATATTGCTTAAATTTTAGCAATTTCTATGGATGCAGGCGTAAAGCTGACAAATTTTGAACTGCAGGATAGTTATCGATAGACTCAAATATGTCATTGAAGTCATGATCTTCGTGCAAAAATGGCCTAATCTTCACTTGGGTAGAGAAATTATTAGCAACTTTGATTGGATCATACTTCCTGTTTGGAATTGTAAATAACTTTAAACATTCAATCTGACCAATATCTAATAGAGAATTCTTGTAATTATCGAGTTCATAAACACCATAATTAATAGGAAAATAAGGCTATGAAGCTTTCTTGGCTTCTTTCATAAATCTGGTTAGGTCATTTCTGACAGTTTGATATAGAACTTCTCTTGCAAGAATCTTGTCAGGGACATACAGGGGCAAGAAGTGAGGTCGAGATAAGCTCCCAAATACTCGGACATAGGTGAATAGCTCTTCATCAAACCATTTTTCTATAGAGGAAAAGTTAGCTTGGGCCTCTTTTGAGATTCTGGGGGCTTTCTCATTAAAAACAACTTGGAATAGTAGGAGAATAACTCCATGGCAATTTTTGTAAAAATGATTCTCATACTTAGAATCCCACAACATACTATCAAGTATATGAATAGGTACAGGGTCTTGGGTAGTCCATTTCCTACCCATGGCTAGAAAATTTGAGGTAAAACACACAACATCCATGATATAGCCTATCATATAGAATGGGGGAAAAATCTTGGATGAAATTGAATGATTTTTTCTATATTCTAAAATCTGAGTGGTGATATTGTTAGATAAAATATTACCCCAATCTGTAACATAGGAATCTGCAACGGCCTTCATAAGAGGGACCAATTCTCCTAAAAATCAAGTAGTGTCTGACTAACAAAAAAGTCTAGACATCATTACAGAGACATAACAATAGGGGCTTGCAAGTGAGTCAGTGGAGTACATACCATTTTCACCATTCTCGTGCTTGTTGGGATTACTCCTCCATTGATTGATTGCTTTCGATTTCAGCTCATTTTTTTTGGAAACCTGTGCAAGAAATTGTTTATCATACACCTTTTCGAGGTCTGGAAGATGGTACATTAGCTTCAGGTCTTTAGCCTTGAAGGAATCAATCATTGTTCCTCTGCTAGTAAGAAATTTCCTATCCCTGATATTGAGATTATCAATGATCCATCTCACCATATCAATGTATGGTAATATCTTCGGCTGAGCAATAATTCGATGTAGGAAAGAATTAGCTACTTCTCTAATTGAAGCTTTGGAAGAATTGAGAGTGTCTGTAGTTGTTTTTCTTTGAATTTTTGCTTGGTTTCTCATCCTCAAGAAGCTTGTAAATGCATTCCCATGAAGAGGATCTTCTTTGTTAGTATGAATTCTAATCGTAAGTGTACAAAAAAAACCCACTTTAGCTGTGCATAACAAACATTCCTACCATCAAATATGGCTGCCAATTTCTTTAGATCTGCAATCAGTTGACCAAGATAAATGCTGTAAAATATAGATCTATGCAGTAAAAGACATTAAGCAGTAAATAAAAGCAAGATTTTCTCCATGCATCCAATAGACAAGACAAGAATATTTTTAAAGAATTTTTGTATTTTTGACACCTGGAAAGGAAACACAGAAAGATGTTACCAGTCCCCCTCAATGGGATGGGTTCTTTTAAGTCCTCAACACTTCAGATATAAAATTTCTCTCTTGATGGTGTAGAAAACCCAGACAAAAATGGAACTCAAAGGGAGCTCACAAACAAAATGGTAGCAAAATATGACAATGATGGAGGATCAAAGTCAGACCAAAAGTATAGATCCAGAGTGATCTTTAGGCAAAAAAAGGTAGTGAATGGATGGAGAAATATATTATGTAAAATAGCAGGTTAACATTTCTATATGTTAGTTGTTAAGAATCTATTAACCAAATCTAGATCCACTTTTTATGGAATATTTTATTTATATTTGTTGGAGGAAAAAAATTTAAATTTGGTCAGTCCTTTATTTGTAAATAATAAAAATAAATGAATTATTTATTATTTTAAGACTGTGTTTGAGTAATAATTAAATAAAAAATGATTTATTCAATTATTTATAAATGATTTAGTCAAATTTAACAAGGAATATTATTTAAATAAAGGTTTAGTATTGTTCTAATAAGATAAATAATCATTTATCTCATTAATTTTCCTGTTTTGGGTTAAATATGACCAGGAATATTAATTAAACTATTGTTTAGTTAATTATTCCTTGAGAAAAACCAAACAAATATAGATTTATTTAATATTTCCTCATGGGGTTTCTTGTTTAAACCATAAACAACTTAATAAATATGGATTACTAAGTTACTTTTCATAGTGAAAGCAATTTTACTTAGGGTAAAATTGGTCTTACATGGTGTACATGGGTCCATCTAATAGTAATAGGTTAGATGACCAAAAATTAGTGTAACATATTTCCCCCTAGCGTGCGAGCGTTAGGACCTAATCATATGACCGAAGTACAATGTAAGAACTCAATCACTAGACATCAAAGGGGAAGTCAGAGAGAGATAAATATAAGGTAGAACGAAGCGCTAGAGGACTAGACCCTGAGGAGGCGAGACTTACAGGTGTGAAAATTCTCTTTTATGTGTGAGTACTTGTGCTATAGGCACAGGGGAGGCATACCTATGCCCACCGAGACAAAGTACAAAGAATAATGAATCCAGTAAACAAGGGATTGAACTATATAGCACATGCTGGCATAAACATGAGCCAGATAAATACATGATAATGGATCCCACATACATACTGTGCCTGGGATAACAGCCAAGAATTATACAATAATATTTGAGTACATGAGATATAAGTATAACCAAAGTGCCCCTGTAAATAGGAAAGGGCTCTGAAAATCTAAATGATACATGTAAACTAAAAGGCGTTGCAAGTGGCTGAGGCCGACATCATCAAATATATGGAGCTGCATCAAAGGCTGTAATGAAGAGTTCATCCAAGCATGTGGGGGGGCTACCTGAAGGGCCACCCCCTCATGAGGTCTGAAACATCTCACACACACCCGGGAATCACCGGTACAATCTGTTGCATCACTGAACCTTCAAGTATACGAATCTCAATCATGCTGTAGGGAGCTGGAGTTGAGAAAAAATCAAGTCAAAGGGCAATAAGGAGTCCCTTTTCTTGATCCGAGGCACCGAACAAGAGTGGAAGCTAGAGCCAAGGTACACCACCCTCTAGACCTGTCTTCTGGAATGAATGATCTGATGTCGACAGAAGGAGGTTCGCCATAGGTGAGGCCATAAGGGATCCTCAACTAAGGCACGAGAGAAAATAGTAGAGCGACTGACAAACTGATACCAGGGATGATGATGAAATGGGGGGTACTAAGTAGCGGACGGGTGAATTCCCTTGTTAGAGCATAAAGGGCATGGATAACCTAGCAGCAACTGACACAATATCAAAAAGGGATAGGGGACAATAGAAATAAAGGCCATAATGTTCGACACGAGAGAAGGATCAAGCAATGAAGGATGGAGGACTATAGCGGGATGTAAAGGGACTTGGAATAGACTCCATGGATGCGATGATGACTCAAATCGGATGTTGTAAACAAGGGTGACTCGATGATGTTGCCACACAGAAAAGGTCCGATGGGGACCAGAAAAACATGAGTACAAGATGGTTACTCATGATGAAAATCGACATGAGCATGGACAAGTATGGAGGCAAAGTGGTGCCCCAAGTACAAGTGTTATAGGTGAAGAAGTTCAATCTTGAGGAGTGGTGAAGTGACCCTTCTTGGAAAAGTGTATCCGGATGAAGTATAAAATCGCACAAAACTAACAAATACCTATTTGAGAGCTTGATGAGAGCTTTCCAATGATACGTATGATTTGTCAAACTGAGCTACGGTTTGGCCGCAGCAGGTAAAAGAAAAATATGGGGTTCTCTTTTAATAAGGTATTTTCCCTCCAAATTCACTCATTTTCAAGTGTAGCTATGGTGAATGTAGAGATGAGAGAAGACCCTAAAACTTGCGGTGATCGTAGCAGACAAACCAACCGTTGAAATCGAGATCTGTCAGTTGTAGGTAAGAGGCCTAACCCTACTCTTTCATTTCAATGGATTGAAAGTTTATTTTAGGTGCCCAGAGCTCAGGAACAAACCAGGTCACACTTTTTGGGGTCTGTTTTCCGACCTGGGTAGCAGATATTGGGAAAAAAATGCGACCTGTCCCAAGAAATGACCTGAAAAGTGTGACCTATCAAAGAAAGGGGGTTTCAGTGCTATTTTTGGCTATGAGCTGGGATTGTTATGATTGAGGGGCATAGGTGCCCCCAAGCATGTTATGGTCATGCCAAAATGTATTTATAAAGGGGCAATATAAACACATTTTTATGATGTGGTGCGCTATTTTTTTTCGTTATGGTTATGCAGTTCGAGAAAGGGAAAGGAGGATTGCCAATCTCTTTTGGTACTGCATATATGAAGCAAATGGACTAATTTTATGGGTTATTATACATGGTGTCACTATCCCAAAGAGTGGATTTGGAGATAATGAACTGGTGCTCTCCTAGAAAACCCACAGGTTGGTCAACAACAATGTCTGGGGGACTAGGTTGCTGATGTAAGATGAAGCAATAATGAGGGGTATCATCCCTAGAGTGATATGAAGTGATATGGGAATCTAGAGGTTCTTCTAAATGGGGAAGAATAGGGGTACTAGAGTTGACATGACCAGATTCACTAGGAGAGTTGTGGAGAATTGCTTCTTCTGGTCTCTCAAATATGGGTGCCCCTTTACCCAAACATTGGGTGTCAATGTAATGTCCACAAGGTATATGTGGTTCGAATGCATGGGTTCGATGTAAGGGGGGATAGATAAAGTTAGGGGTGGTGACTACTTCCATAATGTCATCATCATAATAGAAGCTGGGGTGACTGGTGGAAGAAAGGCTACCTGACGCGACGAAGCTACCTAAATCATCATCATTAAACTGCAGATGAACCTGTAGATAACAATATATGAAACTAAAATAAGAGAAAATAAACAATTAATTATGCATTATTATAAACCAAGGGAGGCAGGCCTCTCAAAAACTAGTCTGTAGGTGGGCAAAAATATAGTCAAAACACACTAAAATAGCCAATAGATCTAAAGTCGGGAGGGACAAATATCTAAAGGCCAAATCTACTGGAAATAGGTGCAAAAAACAACAAAAAATTAGAGGGAAAATTACTATAAATGAGGCAGCAAAAGGCTACAACCTGGAGGGAAATGAGGGGGACCCTAGAGGAAAACCAAAAAAAACTAAAAAGAGGTGTTTTGGATGGATGAAAAACCAATATGAAGTGCATCAAAAGGTAAGGGATCACATCTGAAAAATGGCTGAACACACTGAAATTTCAGACGCCTGCAACAGCTAAAACTCCTCCTAGAAAGGTGGAGGGTATTAAAGTCCTAGGGGGCTAGTTCCAACTTTGATGAGTAAAAAAGAGCAAGTACAAGTCCAAAATGAGTGGAGACAGAGGTCAAACAACCCTAAATAGAGGCCCAGACAAACCCAAAAAAATCTCAAAAAAATTCCCGCAAAAAGTTGAGGTCACAATTTTTGACCTGTTTTCTACAGAGGTCATAAGTTTAGGCCTATTTTTTGTGCCCTGAAGCTCCAGGTCATAGGTTTTGGCCCAAAAAGTGTGACCCGCACTTCCGGCACTCTCAGGAGCAGGTTTCAGAAAAATTTGTCATCTGAGCTGCGGCAGATGCCTGTCACCTGCGCAATAGGTCCAAAAACACATGGAAGTTAAAATTTGTAATGTTTTAGGGTTTTATAGGTTAAAAAAACATCAAGAAAATTTGAACAAGAATTTGAAGAGAAATATTAGGGTTTGAAGCAGCTGGTCATGCAAGGATCTGAAAAATGACAAAGGTCGTAATCGTAAACTCTTGTGGAGTTGCCAGTTGTTAGTATGAATTCTAATCGTAAGCGTACGAAAAAAACCCACTTTAGCTGTGCATAACCAAGAGCCCTAACATCAAAGATGGCTGCCAATTTCTTTAGGTCTACAATCAGTTGACCAAGATAAATGCTGCAAAATCTAGATCTATGCAATAAAATACATTAAGCAGTAAATAAAAGCAAGAGTTGCTCCATGCATCCAATAGACTAGATACATAGAAATATGTTACCAGCCCCCCTCATTGGAATGGGTTCTTGTAAGTCCTTAGCACTTCAGATCTAAAATCTCTCTCTCTTGATGGTGTAGAAAACCCAGACAAAAATGGAACTCAAAGGGAGCTCACAAGCAAAATGGTAGCAAAATATGACAATGATGGAGGATCAAAGTCAGACCAAAAGTATAGATCCAGAGTGATCTTTAGGCAACAAAAGGTTGTGAATGGATGGAAAAAACCTTCTATTTATAACAAAATATTGAGTTAGTCTAGATATTGGTGCATAATTAAAATATTATTAACCAAATCTAGATCCAATTTTTATAGAATATTTTATTATATTTGTTGGAGGGAAAAAGAATTTGAATTTGGTCAAATCCCTTTATTTGTAAATAATAAATAAATAAATGATTTATTTATTATTTTAAGGATGTGGTTGAGTAATAATTAAATAAATAATTATTTATTTAATTATTTATAAATGATTTAGTCAAATTTAACAAGGAATAATATTTAAATAAGGTTTAAATAATTATTCCTAGAAAATAATCATATAAATAATGATTTATATCATTAATTTTCTTGTTTTGGGTTAAATATGACCAGGAATATTAATTAAAATATTGTTTAGTTAATTATTCCTTGAGGAAAACCAAACAAATATAGATTTATTTAATATTTCCTTATGGGGTTTCCTATTTAAACCATAAACAACTTAATAAATATGGATTACTAAGTTATTTTTCATAGTGAAAGCAATTTTACTTGGGGTAAAAATTGGTCTTACATGGTGTACTTGGGCCCATCTAATAGTAACAAGTTAGATGACCAAAAAATGGTGTAACATGCTTTCTGGTCCGCACGTAGTATCTGTAAAGAGAGGCATCATTTCTGTTCTTTCAGTTGTGGTGTGTGTAGGGTTTACGGGAGCCATATGTTTCTTAGCTTTCTTGAGATCCTTAGACATCTCCGGAGAATTATGATTATTCAGGCTAGCCTAAAAATAAATGAGAAAGGATAAGAGGAAAGAGGGAACTTTTTAGTTTTAAAATATGCACAAGTAGCATAGCAATAGAAATGTTCAAACAGATGATACTTCGCATGATGATAGGATATGAATTGAATTCCTGTTGCACGATAATGATTATGGGGGAATGGGTGACAAAACTGTTAATTTATGACATTAATAGCTAATATGGGTTGATGTGCCCATATAATAATTTCCGCATCAAAACCAGATTTGTCACATTGCAGCATAGCTCGGGTGCAATATCTTCATTAAATATTTATTGGCTTGGCTTTGTGCCGATTGCGATATTGCAATCACAATATCGATGAAATTTGGTGGAGTGAAAAATTCTTGAGTTGACAAGAGTGCAATGTGCGATGAACTATATCACATCGGCGAATATGATCGGGAGTAGAAGAATGATTAAGCTTGCGGGAATGCGATGCGCTAATGTAATATTTCCAAATGGGGAATGCAACAATAGAAAGCAGATTTGCTGAAAAATAACGCAGTTCATCTGAAACAAAGCAGGAGTCCAATAAAGAGACCTTTCAAAAGTATTTACAGCAGCAAAATAGATGTATAATGAGGCCCATACACTAAAAATGCCTTAACAGTGTTATTTTATGGAGTTGGAAACAATTGGTGATTACACTTTAGATCTAGAGCATATAAGTGCATGAAAAGTCAGATCTATAACAGATCCATACACTATAGAGGCTCCTCTTTCTATTCCCCTTGGGGTTTTGAGAAAAACACCATGTACAAGCAGTAGATCTGAGATCTAAGTATGAAGATCTGCAGAAATATTCAGATATTCAGAAATATGGAGATCAGATCTAAAATGTACAATATGTAGATCTCTGCCAATGGATCTGTTGTGAAACCAACTCCAAAAATAGAAGAAAAGAGATATCAATGCCTTATAAATAATCCATTTCGAGGGGGAAACCTCCAATACATTACATGAATGAACAATTCTTGGATGATACAAATGACAAAACCTCCTTTCTATATATAGGAATCCATGGGGCCACAATGTAATCCTAGTGGGGCCACAATGTAACCCTAGCTGACCTAACAATAATAATGTAAGGGCACAATAATAACAATATGGGGGTTACAGGGGTACAACAATAACAATAAGGGGGGATAAACTAACATAATAAGGGACTACATTATTAATATAGGGACTTAACATGCCCCTCTCTTTCAAACAAGTGTTGTCCTTAACGCTTGACTATTTATTGATGCTTCTGTATAAAATTATCATCCTCCACTGTGGAATATTCTACAAAAAAGTTATTCCACTCGTTGATATACTCTGAAATTGATCATACTTATCAAGATCTTGTTTCTGTGACTGCTTCATAACTTCTTTCGATGTGATGTTGATCTTCTTGTTGTTTCATTAGATTCTGCACCAAAGTTAGGTTATCCTTTGAGAGTTGGAGAACCTGTTGTTGATGTTCGATGTGATATTCCACTAAT
This sequence comes from Pinus albicaulis, assembly GCA_034641835.2. NCBI lineage: Eukaryota > Viridiplantae > Streptophyta > Pinopsida > Pinales > Pinaceae > Pinus > Pinus albicaulis. The sequence goes on along the minus strand of CM076572.1, from coordinate 1,301,787,125 downwards.
TTATCATCCATATTAGCTATTATTTGATCCTTCAAAACATCCAACTTAGCCTCCATTTTTTCTTTTAAACCATCTATGTCATCTTCGGTTGCTCTTCGTAAGATCGAAATTTGTTGCACTTGGTACCATAATTTTGATATCTCATACTGCAATTCTTCCTCTTCATGCGTCATAGTGTAGATTTTTGAGGGCTCAATGGGTATGGAATCATTTTTTGGAGGTATTATAGAACCCAATACTGATAAAAATTCTAAAATATTCTCTTGGAATAAATTCAAACTAATTTTTTGCAAACGAGACTTATGTAATTTGAAAAAAATACACACCTTTTTCTTGAGTTTGAGGAGCTTGATATTGAAACTGAATTATCTCTATGATTTAGGATCTTCAATATCTAAAATTTGGTCCTGAGGTAGCCCTCTAAATATTATTTCGAATGCCACAGGTCTGAATTGATTTGGATTCTTGAAGACAAAGTTATGCCCAATCTCCTACAATGACTTAATTATGGACTGGTTCAGTAGAGCAAACTTGTACGACTTGCCACGTGTCACTATTCCCTCCTTCAGCTCTAAAATTGATATAGCACAAAATACAGTCTATTTACTTGTGGCCACCTTTTACAGAATCCAAATCTGACGCTCAGAGAGAGAGTTATGACGTTTTCCCACGGTCACCTTTTAGAGATTAAATTCTGGAGCCTAAAACAATCCTAAATTCCATAGATCATATATCACAAAATATTACGAACCAAGCTCTGAAATTTTGTGATGGTGTTCCTTAGGATTTCGGCTTCGTGCTCCAAAAATTTCAGCTTTTGAAGCTTCGTAGAAAAAATGTTATAGCGAAAATTCCGTGATGACCTTTTTAAGTGAAATTCAAGAGCCTGGAAAAATCCCTAACTTCCACAGATTGTATCTCTGAAAATATTGGGAAGCAAGCTCTAACATTTTGTGACGATGTTCCTCAAGATTTCGGCTTTGTACTCTAAAATTTTTAGCTTCTGAACCTTCGTAGAAAAAAATTTATAGTAAAAATTCCACGATGACCTGTTTGGAGCAGCAAAACCCTAGAATCCAAAGCTTTGATACCAAATGTTGTGAAACTAGCTCCAAAAATAGAAGAAAAGAGATATCAATGCCTTATAAATAAGCCTCTTCGAGGGGGAAACCTCCAATACATTACATGAATGAAAAATTCTTGGATGATACAAATGACAAAACCTCCTTTCTATATATAGGAGTCCATGGGACCACAATGTAATCCTAGTGGCGCCACAATGTAACCCTAACCGACCTAACAATAATAATGTAAGGGCACAATAATAACAATATGGTGGTTATAGGGGTAAAAAAATAACAATAAGGGGGGCTACACTAACATAATAAGGGACTACACTATTAATATAGGGACTTAACAGGATCTCCAAAGTGAAGGGCAGATTCCCAACACTTGAAAACTAGCTCACCATATGGTATGCCAAAAACCCTGCAACAACACCTACAGGAATAATGCAGATCTGGAAGTAAAACTGTGCTCTAGGATTTAGAATATAGTTGGCCACATGCCAAGGTCTGAAAATGATGCCCAAGCACTCCAATACACTCCTCCCAATGGAGTAGAAGCCTCCTCCACTGAAAAAGGGCACTGAAATGATCTAGATCTGAATAGATCTAGCCTCCACTTGCTATAGCTTGCAAAGACAACCAAACCCTCGACAGGATCTACATTGTAGTTGGAAGAAGAAGCTTTGCCTCAAGCCAGATAGTGGACTATGCAATACAAACTCTCCCAAGAGCTACTCAATGGGAAGAGGTGGGATTCCCGAACAAGAACACCCAATGCTAAATAGAATTTTCAATCTAGGCTAAACAACCAAAGAAAGCTCTATGTCTAAACAGACAAGACATAAAAATATCATAATCATCAATAACCCTTTTCATGCTGCCATCCCCTTCCTTATATAAGTTAAGAGCTTGTAAACCCTAAACCACCTCCATTGAAATCACTTCTTTCACACAAGCCATCTCCATCTAAAATTGCATCGTGCCTCATTGTTGGCCACTCCTCCAAGACAACGCTGTAGATTTGGTCAAGGTTGACTAAGTCAAAATATTTAGCCCCTTTCACACCTAAGGGTGCTTGCTTACATAGCCAAGATTTAGCCTTTTTCACATTTGACATTGATTTATTTTTGTTAGGAATTTTATGGACCTCCTTTACATTTTTATTCTTTAAAAAAAGACAAAAAACAGAAATGAATATTCTAATTAGCTTAGGACTAATTAGGAATATTACAGTCCTTCCTTCCCAAATGTTGTTTGTCCTCAAGCAACTGATAAGGTGAGTGCTGCAGCTCTTCTCCTCCTCCATTGGTGACACCCACATGTGATAAGCTTCCTCCATAAGCTAAGTGTTCACCAATCCATCCCTCCATGAATTTCTCCTCCAAATTTCTCATGAGATGCAAGTAGCCCATCCCATAAGGAGATAATATTTCACATGAAACAAACATGGCTTGCCCAATGCTCTCCCTTAAACATGTAGCATAAGAGACATGGAGAGTCTCCATCCCATGAGGTACATACATACCTTCCCTCCTTCCTCCATACATCCCCATAAAAAGTACAAGTACATCATCAATGTAGGGGATCAAAACAACATATATGCAAATAGAAATTTATGCATATGGAGGTGGGTCATAGTCCCACATGTGGAACTAGCGCAGTGCATCTCCTGCCTGCATCAAATCTAGATGTGGTAAGTGGTTTCCCCGCCACTTACTTGCTGCCCATATTATCTCACCATGGCTGAAAGTGTGAGATATATTTGGTGCCTTAGGAAATCACCCATCATGATGTAAAAACTCCCTTTGTCCACCAAGGGAGTGGCCATATTTAGAAATAGTTTTTGCCCAAAGTTGGCCATGAAGTTTATAAGGTATAACACTCCTTCTTGGAGGCATGGCCTACATATACATAGTAAAATAATGCATACAATCAGAAAATAAAACATGATTTACATGAGTATGCTCTTCACCAACAAATCTCCTCATACAAATGGAGTGATGCATAGATCTATCCCCTTCCTCAAAGAGAGAAAGAGGGGGCTGGATTAAATCTTCAATAGAGTTATGTTGCTGATCCATATCCACATGGTACATGCATCTTTCAAAATGCTGATATAGTTCTCCTTCAAAGCCCTCCCAATAGTAGCTCCTCAAGATGATGTTGTTGAGTTTCATGGAGTATGTGTGGCTGAAACAGAACTCTTCATAGTCCCTTTGTAGTAACTTCTCCTTGAGCTTGGAGGCTCTAGACAAGAAGATCCTACCATGATCATAGATGACTCCATCTTGGACTAAATAGCCCTCATAATGTAGCTGGTCATCAAGAATCATGCATGTGTGAAGATCCTTGGAATAATCCACCAACAGTTGGGATTTCCAATATGGATCTAATCTCCCCAACAATGACAGCGCTGATAATGTATTAACTGAAATGTATGTCTTGTTGCTGCTCTTCTCCTTGACATCTCCCATGTCAAAGATATGTGTTGGAAGGTCATCCCTTCCCTTCTTCTCATCCTTGACATCTCCCATGCCAAAGGTATATGATGGAAGGGTGTTATTCCTTCCTTGCTGCCCTTCTTGCATACACACATGATTAAGTGAAGATGGAAGTTTTTGGAAGCCGGTCTCCCATGGAAGGCTATCATCTATCCAAAAACTCCTTGGTCTTGCCAAAGTATGCATGTGAGGCCACCATATTCTATCATGTATAGAAGATTTCTCTCCAAGTGAGATTACCTTCTGAGTCTTCATAGCCAAGGGCTACCCTCCTTGCCAAATGATGGTGTCTTTCTTCATTCTTACAACATCTTCTCTTAGCGCAGTATGATATGAGAGAGTGGAAAATGGTGACAAGGGGAAAATATTTCCCTCCTCCTTGAGCTTCCCCAACACTCTCAACATTGTATGATGGTCTTCTAATGCTCCCTTCCTTCTTGGATCTATGAATGGAGCATCAAGGTGTGAGACATATTTCACCAGATATGAATCAGGTGGTCTCCTAGGTGGTTTTCCACAAGATAATTATGCTTCATGGATCATCCCCATGTGCATAATAGATGGGATCATCATACCCTTGCTTCCACTGTGCAAATTCATCTCTGAATTTTGTGTGGAAGTTTCATGATAATGGGGTATCACTCTTAAGGATGCAAGAGTACTTCTGATTGGAGCAATTTCTCCATCCTCTCCTCCATGTAATAGTGGATCATCTCCTGTCATGTCAATTTTGTGATGCCTCCTCTGTTCTATCTTATTTTCTATCATCATAGACACATGCTACTCATGTTCTTCATATGTAAGATTCCTTGGAACTTCTTGTAAAGATACAAGAGCTCATCTAGTTGAAGAAATTGATTCATCTCCTTCTCCAAGTAGAGGTAAATCTCCTCCTATTGTCACAGCGCTGGAGGATCTTTCCATCTCTCTCTCTTCCTTCTCCTCATCAATGGATAATACCTCATCATTAAGAGTTCCTTTGACTTGATCTCCTTTTGAAAAAGGAATACTCATATCTTCTTCTTGAGAAGAAATTTCTTGTTGAAGTGGGGCCTTTGCCCTTGGCAAAGCATGTTGCAGATCTTTAACCCCCTCAACAATGTTTTGAAATGGATTTGGCTTCATGAATCCTTCCAACTCATGCATAGGTTCTGATTTCTTGGGCTTGGTTTTATCTCCCAAGGAATTTTCATATTATTTCAAATCAAATCTTTTTACTAACCTCCTAGTGAACTTTGCATATGTAGATATATTTGTATTTTTCAATGAAGAAGATTCAAATAACCACCAGGCATAAGCCTTACCTTCAAGATGCAACACTACTACTCTAAGGGTTTATTCTTTTGAAACTTGATGCAGCTGGAAATATGTGTCTAGATTCCTTACCCAAAACTTGGCTGAGCTCTTAGGTGACCCATCAAAAGTAGGTAGGAAGAATCTACCCAAAGTGTGTTGCATGCACCTTCTTCTTCTATTGTAGTTGTTGGGTCTCCTCTGTTCTTTAAGTTAACATAACTCTGGGAAGCTTAGATGCTCCTTGAATCTCTTTGACTGAGATTCATATTGTTGGAGATAGTCACCAAGAGCCTCCTCCTTTGGTGTTCCTCCTTCTACTTCTTCTCTTGCCCAGAATGTAGGCATGCCACAATGTTGTAGATTTGATTGTGTGGCTGAATGCTCACACACATAATATGGAGAACTAGAGCCTTCTTCATGTGCAGTTCTTCTTGAGGGATCTTCAAGGCTTTCCCTCCTCATTCCCTTGATTTCTCTTCTAAGCTCATACAAAGTTTGGAAAACAGTATTTGAGAACTCCTTCCCTTCCATTCTTCCATATAAAGGGGTTTTTCCCTTATTTTCTTTGTCATCAGTGTAATCAAACTTATTATGTCTTCTCTTTTCTTAAAAATACATATTGGCTTCTTCAGAAAGCACAAGTTGTGCCAAGATGATGCTCCGATACCACTGTAATATTCCCAAATGGGGAATGCAACAATAGAAAGATGATTTGTAGAAAAATAATGTAGTTCATCTGAAGCAAAGAAGGAGGCCAAAAAATAAACCTTTCAAAAGTATTTACACCAGAAAAATAGATTTATAATGAGGCCCATAAAATGCATAGCTGGAAATACAAGTCACCAATAGAAGAAAATCCCTCAAAAGAGGTGCTGCAACCACATGTATAGACTGAAAATGCCTTGACATCGTTATTTTATGGAGCTGCAAACAACTGTTGATTACACTTTAGATCTAGAGCATATAAGTGCATGAAAAGTCAGATCTATAATAGATCCATACACTATAGAGGCTCCTCTTTCTATTCCCCTTGGGGTTTTGAGCAAAACACCATGTAAAAGCAGTAGATATGAGATCTAAGTATGCAGATATGCAGAAATATTCAGACATTCAGAAGTATTTTGAAATATGCAGATCAAATATAAAATGTACAGTATGTAGATCTCCTCCAATGGATCTCCAAAGTGAAGGAAAGATTCCCAACACTTGAAAACCAGCTCTCCAGATGGTATGCCAAACACCCTGCAACAACACCTACAGGAATAACGCAGATCTGGAAGTAAAACTACACTGTAGGGTTTAGAATATAGTTGGCCACATGCCAAGATCTGAAAATGATGCCCAAGCACTCCAATACACTCCTCCCATTGGAGTAGAAGAATCCTCCACTGAAAAAGGGCACTGAAATGATCTAGATCTAAATAGATCTAGCCTCCACTTGCTGAAGCTTGCAAAGACAATCAAACCATCAACAGGATCTATGTTGTAGTTGGAATAAGAAGCTTGGCCTCAATCCAGATAGTGGACTATGCAATACAAAATCTCCCAAGAGCTACTCAATGGGAAGAGGTGAGATTCCCGATTAGGAACACCCAATGCTAAACAACATTTGCAATCTAGGATAAATAGCCAAAGAAAGCTCTATGTCTAAATAGAAAAGACATCAAAATATCATAATCATCAACAACTCTTTTCATGATGCCATCCCCTTCCTTATATAAGTTAAGAGCTTGTAAACCCTAAACCACCTTCATTGAAATCACTTCTTTCACACAAGCCATCTCCATCTAAAACTACGTTGTGCCTCATTAATGGCCACTCCTCCAAGACAACACTATAGATTTGGTCAAGGTTGACCCAGTCAAAATATCCAACCCCTTTCACACCTAAGGGTGCTTGCTTACATAGCCAAGATTTAGCCTTTTTCACATTTGGCATTGATTTATTCTTTGTTAGGTGTTTTATGGACCTCCCTTACATTTTTATTCTTTAAACAAAGACAAAAAGAAAAAATGAATATTCAAATTAGCTTAGGACTGATTAGGAATATTATAGATAAGTATATTGCATCGGGGAATATGATCGGTGACAATAATACCATCGGGATTGGACATGCGATATGAGAAACGTGATAGCTTATGTGGTGGAAGTAGGTCCCGCAAGCATTCCTTATAGAATTTACTCTCAAATATGGATTTTTTCATTTTAAAAGTGTTTTTCCTTATATACACTGGATTTCAAAATTCTTTAAGTGACATTTTTAGTAGTTATATATGCTTCATTGTGGTTTTGCGATTGTGATGACGCAATTTTCCTCCGCTTAAGTACTTTTAAAGCCAAACTTTAAGGTTTCATCCTTTTTTTTATCCCTATTTTTATCTAATGAAATATTCTAATGTTTTGTTTGTTTTAACTCTAAAAAAATTAAAAGGGTCCCCATTATTTTCTAAGGTAACTATTGGTTAAAATAATGGGGGTTGTTGATTTACACAACAGGTCCCTAAGGGTGTTCTTCCCAAATTTAGGAAACTATGCAGTCGTTTCCTTTGGGCTGAGACTAAGTAGGAGTAGGTGTTTCCATGGGTTGCTTGGGACACAATTTCCTGCTTGAAGGAGAGGGGAGGTTGGGGGATAAAGGAGCTCTAAAATTTTGCAAAATAATTAGCTGCGAAATAAGGTTGGAGGTGTTAACCACCTATAAAATTTTGTCAAGAAAACAGGTGGCTAAATATATTTCTGAGCCTTCAAGACCCAAAATTTCCTGTGTAAATCAATCATTCTTGAAGCCTCCATGTATCCTCTGTACTCTAAAGTACCTTCACTGCTATTTCCAGTAAAAAACCCTGTTGTTTTGTGAAAGAAGCTGTCTTCAAAAGGCCTCTATTTTCCCCTTTTTACTCCCACAAAATTCCCATTTTCACCTTTGTTTCCTATAGAGGATCCCTCAGAAAAATCCTCATTTAACCTCTAAAATATCCCAAATCCCCTTTTAAACCACATATTTCCCTTTATCTGGTTTAAGAATCTCTTTTTCTGCCTACCGGAACCCCTCATTTGGCTTAAAAAACACTAATTTTAGGCCTACAACAACCATTTTTACATTAAGACCTTAAGCCCCTTTCGGCTTAGCCCTTAGCCCCTTTTCCGCATGTGACTCGCACTATGACCAAGCGCTAAGGCCTAATCACAAATCGCAATCAAAGCTTTCTTTTCGGCCTTTTCCTTTGTTCTTCAAAATTTTCTGATGCGATGAGTTTTTCCTCTGCCGATTGTCGATTCAATCTGGACGGTTGATCTCACCTGATCCAACGGCCAGGATCGCATCGTGCTCCACTTGCAAGCCATGCATCTTTCCCCCTCTGACTTAATCTCGACCGTCGATCCTGTTCATATCCGACGGCCAGCGCCCAATCGCATCGCGCTAACCCAGCATTCCCTCTTTTCTATTTCCCTGATGGCCGATCTTTCGATTTAATCTTGGCTGTTGAATCCACAAGAACCAACGGCTTAGATTTGATTACGCTCTTCTTATGAGCCCATCACCTGTATCCCTCTGATTTAATTCCGACCGTCGATCCTGTCCAGATCCGACGGCTAGTGCCCAATCGCATCGCGCTAACCCAACATTCCCTCTTTTCTATTTCCCTGATGTTCAATCTTCCAATTTAATCTTGGCTGTTGAATCCACAAGAACCAATGACTGAGATTTGATCACGCTCTGATTATGAGCCCGTCACTTGTATCCCTCTGATTTAATCCTGATCGTCGATCATCCTGTCGATCTGACGGCCAACGCTCAATCGTACGTCGTAGATTCAAAATCTCGTTCGCTTTCCTCCTCCGATGCCGATCATGTGATTTGATCCTAGCCGTTGAATTCACAAGAACCAACGGTTAGGATTCAATGACACCGTGTTCACAGCCCTCCGCAGTGTATCTCCTGATTTAATCCTGACCGTCGATCTCTGAGATCGGACAGTCATGACTTAATTTCATCCCCGTCCATTTGTTATTTACCCATTCTCTCATATGATCCCATCAAAAGATCTAGCCTGTCGATTATTCTAATCCAACGGCCCACATTATATCGCATTTCATTTCTTCCTCCATTCATCTAACCTCTCCAAAGACTTCAACGGAAAATCTCCACCGTAGATCATCCTAATCTAACGGTCCCAGTTTAACCTCGCACCCAAACTTCCAAAAAACTATTTAGCTTCTCTGCCAGTGTTTTTTCCCTATTTTTCCACTGTGCCCACTATTTTCATTATCGCTCCTCCATCTCCGCGAGCCTCTGAAGCAGTCTTCCCCACTCCCGCTGGTTTTTATAACATGTTTATTGTGTTTAGTAAGGTTTACAGGTGGTGAATTCACACTGTTTTCACAATCACATCCATGGTGAAAGACCATTGCAGAGCCGAAGAGCATTGAAAAATAAATCAAATATATCAAGGGATTAAAAGCATAATATTGAAGATTAAGAAGCATAATCCACGGTCAGCACAGATTGAATGCAAATCATTGATCGCAGCAGTGCAAAGGACATATCAGCAGGACATTCCTTTACTGAATAAAGAACCAAAATCACTACTGCCCATTCTCTACTCTTCATCGAGCTCCAGAGTAGTTACTACCTCGACAAAAGGTCCTAAAGAATTGTCAGTGCATTAGTTACAAAGCATGGAAGGCCTGAAAGGAAAATCTTCATCCTTTCTTGTCTCGAAGTACAAATGGAGTACCTCCAGCTGAAAATTACTTCATGGAACATACCCCTAGAGTTATTCTCAAACTGACGAAGACCACAATTCATCTAAAGAGTATTGAAAGTCAATGTAAAGATATTAAAACAGAATGGGCTTCGAAAGACATTTCTCCCTCTGTTTTAATGAAGCATTTAATTTCTGTATGCCTCTACTATCACTCTTCACCTATAAGAACTCATGAAAAAGACATTGTAAATGTTGGTTGGTTGGTTGGTTGATCGATTATTGAAAAAACACTGATTGTAAGCAGTTTCACTGAGTTGGAGTTCTGTGAGTAGTAGTTGTGAATAGGCTGGGAGATGATTTTTGACTGATATCAAGCTATTGGACAAGGATGTATGTGATTGGTTTTTCTCTTCTGATATGACAAACATGTTCATTAGATCCTGATCCAAATCAGTGGTGATGTGTTCTTTCTTTGTTATTGTTTTCTCTCCGTTTTACATCATGTTTCATTTTCTCTGATAAGAAAACAGTAAATTTAGCTTAGGACATACTGCTGCAAGTACCCTAATGCTCGCTGTATTTTCTTATCTTTATGTTTTCTGATGATTGTGTATCTAAAGACAAATTCAATATAATTTAACCAATCAAAGACGTTGGCCTGCCCATGCTTACTGATGTATGAATTTAGAGTTTGTTTCTTAGATGTTCTTGTATGGTTCAGCTGAAAGAATTGGGAAACTGGGAGATTAGAGTTAGCCCTGTCTCACTAGGTTACTTTTCCAACAGTTAGCCTTTATAAGATCCCTTTGAGTTGAATGCCAAAAGCAGAGAAGGTTAAAAGTCTTTCTCTGATCTTAGGTTTCACTCTGTGTTAAACTTGAATGTTTTCTATTGTCTGAAAGTAGTCAGGAGGACTGCTGGATTGTTGTATTTCAGAGTTTAGCCTCATTAGGAGTTTATATCATAGAGGTTAAGGCATGCCCTGTTTCTTGATTTACTCCGAAGTGATCACCTTGGAAGGTTTTCCTTTTTATTCCCATTCACTTCCTTATTGTTTCATTCCACACTATCATCTTAAGAGATCCTCTGTTTTAGATGACTAGCCCTTTGAACGCCTTGGATATTTGAATTGCAAGTAAATCCTTTTATGACCCCATTGCCCAATGGACTTGTGTTCTCTTTGAATTTATCTCCCCATTGCCCAAAAATCCTTCTCTCCTCATTCCTTTACCTTATTTTGAACCCTTCTTTCATGTTTCCCAACCAAACAAACAAAACAAAACAACAACCCTTGTGCCCTATAACTAGCCTAATACCTAAGATTGAACTTCAAAGATACATATTTCTTTTCCTTTATAGAGAGATCCCTCTCTGTATCCAAGAGGGCTAGATCCTGAGATCCCAAAGTGGTTTGATGTTGTCTTGTCTTTTGGTGTTGCCAAATCTGCCAAAACACAGAAACCACAACATAATGGCGACTCCACTGGGGAAGAAGACCAAATTAGCCTTGATTTGGTAGTTAATCACTGTGGTGGACAGTAAACCTCCTTGAACATCTTAAATCATCCACCTGGAGACTCCACAGTTCCGAAATGACCAAAAGACTCCACTGGTGATCAGTAGGCCTGTTGATTATCTCTGTTTTCACAAGACTCCACTGGGAGACCAGTTACATCACAAAATCATCCATGCTAAAGACCAAGTCACTTCACTAATGGAAGACTTTGAACAATTTGCAAAAATGAATTCAAGTTTTATAGCAGAGTGTCATTATATAATGACAATTGAATTGGCAGAAACTGAATGGGAGGATCTCCCAAAGGTTGTCCTTTCAAAAATCAATGCTAAACCTAAGCTTAAGAAGATGTTCTTAGATTTGGTGGTTGAAAGGTATGAAATTGAGATTGAAAAGTTGAATTCAAAAGAACGATCATACCAATTCAGGGACCCCAAAGTATTTTTGGAGAGTCTCCCTCCCCCTAAAAAAGGAGAAATTTCACTACCTTTTGATGTGCAGGAAGAGGATGATTGGGCTTTCAAGAGCCACACTAAAGATGCAGTGATCAAAGCTGTCAAGGATATAGATAGCCTACCAGTCATGGAAGACCTAAAAGAAGAAAATTTACATCATGTGTTCATTGATCCTGTGGTAGAATATATGGAGGCCCTGATTGGCTCAAGTTCCCAAGCATGGACCCTTTGCAAGATCCAGATACATCAGGAGTGGTCATCATTGGTGGTGGCCTTGGTTTTGAAGATCCACATTCAAAGTACTCCATGGTTATCTATGACAAGCAGTTAGATCTCTTCCTCATTTTTGTTACTACTGAACTGGCTGCACTGGCACTATTGTATTATATAAAACAACAGAGATTTCCAAGTTAGAGTAGGGTAGGTAGGAATCTCATAAAGCTCAGTGTGTAAGCATTTAGTTAGTTGTTGATTTTACTTTAATTTTTTTTTTTTCAAAAAATACAAAAATAGAAAGTGAAAGGCTGGTTTTAACATGCTCAAAACTTGAACCAACAGAGGAAAGAAGAAGAAATAGCTCTAACAGGGTCAAAATTAGAGCTGAAATAAAGAAAGAAAAGTGACTCTAATAAGCTCAAAACCTGAGTCACAAGGAGAAAGAAGGATGCTCTTAAATTTTAGAATTTCAAGCCTTCAATTTTTGTTTTTAGTTTCTACAAAGTTCAGTTCAAGTGCATTTTGTATTTATACCTTGGACCCATAGCAAATCAGAAAATCTAAACCTGGTTTGGCTGTGTTTCAATTTCTGTTGTAGAATGTAGAGAATGAAATCTGCCAGACAGTTTAATCCTGGCAGATCTTAGTTTAGGTAGAGAAACTATGAGTCCGACAGTTTAATCTGGTCTCATGAAGAAATAAGGGTAGAATTAGATTAGTTTTTTTTTTTCAATAAAAAAGAATGATGAAGAAGGTCTGCAATTCTAAATGCACCTTGAAGAAAAAATGTTAGGACAGTAGGATGGGTAGGTAGTTGTTTGGGGAAATATTGCTGCTGATATAATGCTTTCATGTTTGTAGCAGCTGATCAAAGAAGAAAAGATGTGTCAAGTACCAGGCACCTGGCCTACTTCCAAATATTATTTTCTGAGATTCTTGACACCTTCAAGAAGATGCCATCCCCATGTGGAGCCACTGTTAACCACATATAAAAAAATTTCAAGCAAATAGGTGGCTAAATATATTTCTGAGCCTTCAAGATGAAACATTTCCTATGTAAATCTATCATTCTTGAAGCCTCCATGTGTCCTCTATCCTCTAAAGTACCTTCACTGTTGTTTCCAGTAAAAACCCTGCTGTTTTATGAAAGAAGTTGTCTTCAAAAGGCCTCCATTTTCCCCTTTTTTCTCCCACAAAATTCCCATTTTCACCTTTGTTTCCTACAAAGGATCCCTTAGAAAAATCTTCATTTAACCTCTAAACCATCCCAAATCCCCTTTTAAACCACATATTTCCCTTTATCTGGTTTAAGAATCCCTTTTTCTGCCTACCGGAACCCCTTATTTGGCTTTAAAAACACTAATTTTAGGCCTAAAACAACCATTTTTACATTAAGGCCTTAAGCCCCTTTCGGCTTAGCCCTTAGCCCCTTTTCCGCATGTGACCCATGCTATGACCAAGCACTAAGGCCTAATCGCAAATCGCAATCGGAGCTTTCGTTTCGGCCTTTTCCTTTGTTCTTCAAAATTTTTCGATGCGATGAGTTTTTCCTCTGTCGATTGCCGATTCAATCTGGACTGTTGATCTCACCCGATCCAACGGCCAGGATCGCATCACGCTCTGCTCGCAAGCCACGCATCTTTCCCCCTCCGACTTAATCCTGACCGTCGATCCTATCTAGATCTGAGGGCCAGTGCCCAATTGCATCACACTAACCCAGCATTCCATCTTTTCTATTTCCCCGATGGTCGATCTTCCGATTTAATCTTGGTTGTTGAATCCACAAGAACCAACGACTGAGATTTGATTACGCTTCGTTTATGAGCTCGTCACCTATATCCCTTTGATTTAATCTCGACCGTTGATCCTGTCCAAATCCGACGGCCAAAACCCAATCGCATCGCGCTAACCTAGCATTCCCTCTTTTCTATTTCCCCGATGGCCGATCTTTCGATTTAATCTTGGCCGTTGAATCCACAAGAACAAATGGCTGAGATTTGATCGCGCTCCTCTTATGAGCCCATCACCCGTATCCCTCTGATTTAATCCTGACCTTCGATCATCCTATCGATCCGACAACCAGCACTCAATCACACGTCGCAGATTCAAAGTCCCGTTTGCTTGCCTCCTCCAATGCTGATCATGCGATTTGATCCCAGCGATTGAGTCGACAAGAACCAATGGTCATGATTTAATCGCGCCGTGTTCACAGCCCCCTGTCATCGCATCCGCCGATTTGATCTGGATCGTTGAATCCACAAGAACCAACGGCTAGGATCTCATCGCGCTCCGCTCATAATTCTTCACAATTCTGACCTCCAGTTGAATCTCAGCCATTGAACAAGTCTGATCGGACGGTCCACATTGCTTCTACCCATCAAACTCTGCAATTCTCGTTTCCCCCCCCCCCCCATCGACAGATCTTGACCGTCTGTTTCCAAGATCCAACGGTCAGGGTTTAAACCGCCTTTGACCCTACCCACCTTTTCCGCTCGTGCATCTTGCTTCATATCACGCTTCTTCCGCACCGTCAGACCTGAGGTCCCAGATCCAACAGCCACCATTGCATATCGCGTAATTTTTTCATCCGAGAGTTAATGTTTCAAATTTACGTGATATGGGAGATTTTGAAAGGACAGGTGGCGTGCGAAGTATGGTATTGTGTTTTTTCAGCAAAATCTGAAACCACTTAAAAACTGCGCGATAACCACTTCTGTTTTCTGCCTTACAGCCCTCTGCAGTGTATCTCCTGATTTAATCCTGACCATTGATCTCTAAGATTGGACGGTCAGGACTTAATTTCATCCCTATCCATTTTTTATTTACCCATTCTCTCATATGATCCCATCGAAAGATTTGGCCCGTCGATTATTCTAATCCAATGGCCCACATTATATCGCATTTCATTTCTTTCTCCAGTCATCTAACCTCTCCAAAGACTTCAGCGGACAATCTCCACCGTAGATCATCCTGATCTAACAGTCCCAGTTTATCCTCGCACCCAAACTTCCAAACAACTGGTTAGTTGCTTTGCTAGTGTTTTTTCCCCATTTTCCACTGCGCCCACTATTTTCATTATCGCTCCTCCATCTCCGTGAGCCTCTGAATTAGTTTCCCCACTCCTGATGGTTTTTATAACATGTTTATTGTGTTTAGCAAGGTTTATAGGTGGTGAATTCACACTGTTTTCATAGTCACAGCCATGGTGAAAGACCATTGCAGAGCCGAAGAGAATTGAAAAAGAAATCAAAGATATCAAGGGATTAAAAGCATAATATTGAATATTAAGAAGCATAATCCACGGTCAGCACAGATTAAATGCAAATCATTGATCGCAGCAGCACAAAGGACATATCAGCAGAACATTCATTTACTAAAGAAAGAACCAAAATCACTATTGCCCATTCTCTACTCTTCATCGAGCTCCAGAGTAGTTACTACCCTGACAAAAGGTCCTAAATAACTATCAGTGCATTAGTTACAAAGTATGGAAGGCCTGAAAGGAAAATCTTCATCCTTTCCTATCTCGAAGTAAAAATAGAGTACCTCTAGCCGAAAATTACTTCATGGAACATACCCCTAGAGTTATTCTCAAACTGACAAAGACCCCAATTCATTTAAAGAGTACTGAAAGTCAATGTAAAGATATTAAAACAGAATGGGCTTCAAAAGACATTTCTCCCTCTGTTTTAATGAAGCATTTAAGTTCTATCTGCCTCTACTATCACTCTTCACCTATAAGAACTCATGAAAAAGAAATTGTAAATGTTGGTTGGTTGGTTGGTTGATCGATTATTGAAAAAACACTGATTGTAAGCAATTTCACTGAGTTAGAGTTCTATGAGTAGTAGTTGTTAATAGGCCGGGAGATGATTTTTGATTGATATCAAGCTATTAGACAAGGATGTATGTGATTGGTTTTGCTCTTCTAATATGACAAGCATGTTCATCGGATCCTGATCCTAATCAGTGGTGATGTGTTCTTTCTTTGTTATTGTTTTCTCTCCGTTTTAAATCATGTTTCATTTTCTCTGATAAGAAAACAGTAAATTTAGCTTAGGACATACTGCTGCAAGTACCCTAATGCTCGTTGTATTTTCTTATCTTTATGTTTTCTACTGATTCTATATCTAAAGACAAATTCAATATAATTTAACCAGTCAAAGACGTTGGCCTTCCCATGCTTACTAATGTATGATTTTAGAGTTTGTTTCTTAGATGTTCTTGTTTGGTTCAGCTCAAAGAATTGGGAAAATGGGAGATTAGAGTTAGCCCTGTCTCACTAGGTTCCTTTTCCAACAGTTAGCCTTTCTAAGATCCCTTTGAGTTGAATGTCAAAAGCAGAGAAGGTTAAAAGTCTTTCTCTGATCTTAGGTTTCACTCTGTGTTAAACTTGAATGTTTGCTATTGTCTGAAAGTAGTTAGGAGGACTGCTGGATTGTTGTATTTCAGAGTTTAGCCTCATTAGGAGTTTATATCATAGAGGTTAAGGCATGCCCTGTCCCTAGATTTACTCCGAAGTGGTCACCTTGGAAGGTTTTCCTTATTATTCCCATTCACTTCCTTATTTTTTCATTCCACACTATCATCTTAAGAGATCCTCTATTTTAGATGACAAGCCCTTTGAACGCCTTGGATATTTGAATTGCAAGTAAATCCTTTTATGACCCCATTTCCCAATGGACTTGTGTTCTCTTTGAATTTATCTCCCCATTGCCCAAAAATCCGTCTCTCCTCATTCCTTTACCTTATTTTGAACCCTTCTTTCATGTTTCCCAACCAAACAAATAAAACAAAACAACAACCCTTGTGCCCTATAACTAGCCTAATACCTAAGATTGAAATTCAAAGATACATATTTCTTTTCCTTAATAGAGAGATCCCTCTCTGGATCCAGGAGGGCTAGATCCTGAGATCCCAAAGTGGTTTGATGTTGTCTTGTCTTTTGGTATTGCCAAATCTGCCAAAACACAGGAACCACAACAGGAGGGTCATTTCAGAATATAACATATGGAATAGAATTGTAGGGCGCAAATACATTGACCCCCCTCCTTTGGAGGATTGGATTCGTAACCCAATGAAGGATATTGCAAATGTGTCAGTGATTTGGAAATCCACTATACTTTCCTTCAGTTTAGTGGATGGTGGTTTGGCTTGGAATGTGGGAAATGGAGAGAATCTTACCCTTGGAAGTGACCTATAGGTGGGTTGTAACGAACATTTTTCTCTCCCCTATTGGTTGATTGAGTCCCTCCATTAAAAAAGGGCTTCATCATATATCCCAGGTTGCAAAACCTAAGACCATGTCTATTTGGTCCCAAGGGTGAAAAATGGGGGATGAAATTTGGTTGGATCCACAGTGGGATAATAAATGGTTGAATTATATCCAGGAACTACGACGTTCAAATGTTAGAATCACAGATAGGTCAGATACAGTTCATTGGGGTTTTTCTCCAAATGGTTTCTATGCTCCAAAGTTTGGCTACAAATATTTGATGGAGGATGGTGGTAGGGGCTCTCTTGGGTGATGGCATAAGATTTTGTGGAAGTTAAACAGTTCCTCCAAGTTCATACTTTTTTTTTTGGTGTGTCCTAAAAAAATGTCCCAACATGGACTATTTACAAAAGCGGATGAAATAGGGTCTTGGCTGGTGTATTAGTTGTAAATCTGCGGACGAGTCCACAATCCACATTTTTTTAAACTGTTGTTTTGCCATCAAAGTTTGGGATTCCTCCCTTTCCCTTCTAAATATTAGAACTAAAGGAGATGGATCGTTAGTTGAGGATGCCTATAAAAATTAGTGTAATGAGGTCTCATATGCAAATTTCAAAAACATTCCTCTGATTATTACCTAGGGACTTTGTCTAGCAAGGAATAAATTCATATTAAAAGATACAATTTCCATCCTAAATTTCATGGCGGCTAAATGCGTCTTGATCTATGAACTCATTCCCAAAGGTATTACCATTTCAAATCCCTGCATCATCATCCTAGAACAAATTAATCTCGAGATGCCTTGGGCATACTTTTATGGGGCCTCAGAGGCACACAATCATTCTTGTTCGGGACTGGTGATTCATTTATCTGAAAATAAAATGCTTAAGGCCTCTGTGGGTATTGGTTGTGGGACAAACAACATGGTTGAGTTACTTTCCATTAAATTTCTTCTTTGTTGGCTTATTCTTCTGGATGTTGTCAAGGTCCAAATTTTTGGGGAATCCAAAAATGTCATTAATTGGTTCAATGAATCTCAAAGATTTGTGAATCATGTTTTGATTCCTATCATTGATGAAATATTACTTTTAAAGTCATCTTTTGATTTTATATCTATGTGCCATACCTACAGGGAACAACACACTTCAACAAACCTCCTATCTAAGGAGGTTATTCAGCAGGATATGGACAGCTGGCGCATAAATAAAATAGGAGACAGAATCTGTGTGTCGGACAACAAACCCTTCAACATATCAATTCCACGCTCCTCTGGTTTTTTGGTGGAGGTCTATTTACTTCATGGTTTTCTGTTTTTTCTGACATGGATGGTTACACTACTGGGCAGACTCTTTCCTGCTGGTAGTTTTATGTATATATTTATTTCATGCAGTTACTTTATCACTTTATGCCTCTTCTAGGGTGGTTGGTTACAAACTTGTTTATAGGTTTTGTTTCCCAGTTTTTTTGGATATACACTGTGTGTCTTTTTGGGGACATGTTTATGTATTATCTGGGTTGTTTTCTCCTCTCTAAAGAGGCCTGATTTTCACTATATTATTTTGTAATATGTTTTTAGTTTTCTCATGGTCAGTGGCGTCTTGAGCACTGCTGTAAAAACATGACTGGGTTTTGTTCTAGAATGGAAGTTCTTATCACTTTTGAATTCGTAAATGCATGTGCATTGTAACTTTTTATTCACTTAATAAAGAGTTCAACTTTTTTCCATGGATTTCTTTTTATACTCCACTATTTATATCTATACTTAATCTTTACATGACTTTTTTTCCATAACATTTATATTTTATCATTTTCTTTTTCTTTTTCATTAATTTTTTCAAATATTATTTACATTTTCTAAAGATTTTCTATAAGAAAATTCATTTTCCTATTTACAAGTCTACATGCTTGCTGCCCCTTAGTTCATAAGTTTTTATGTAGTCCTATGGGAATATTATTAATGGTTAACATTATTTGCGAGAAAAACAACATATAAACAATTTTAAAGAAATAACAACTTTTATGAATTTTCTTCTCTATAGTACTTATTATTTTATCTTTGTTTTTAGAAAATGACAACTCTAATTATTGGGAATGTTATTTTCTCAATGTTATATGGATCAACTCATATTCAACCATTGCTACAAATCGTTGAACTGGACCCTATTAGGTCAATGCAAAGTTCAACTCTACGATATCACACTACCATCTCAGATGACCTCATTGCAAAAAACTTGCTTCAAAAGGGTTCTATTATACATGTTAAAAGTTGGACTACTTCAAATATTGGTCCATTAATGTAAGTTTGTAACAAAATTCTTATTTAAACTTTGCATTTTTTCTTCATACCACTTCCAACTCTAATGATTACTCCTATGGCTAGCATTTACCATGTAGGTATATAACGCTACTAGACTTCAAAATTTATGCTACATATGCACCCTTAATTGGTATTTCAAAAAAAATTAATATCCCATTCACTTCTCAAGAAGACACTCCTTCCTCATTGAACCAACACCCTTCGTCAAAAAGGCACTACCCCTTTCTTCTATTCCAACCCCATCCATCATGCCAGTCCACATTCCCATCAGAGAAATAAACACTTACCATTCAAACTAGTGCATAAAAGGCTACGTTAGAAGAAAGACACCTCTTCGACAATTTCAAAATCAATACAGACCTAGTAAAGTGTTTAGATTTGACCTCTTCGATATAAAATATGGATAAATACATATTACTAGTTTCAACAATGTTGCTAATTATTTCTTTGACAAAAATCCAAGTTGCAAATGTCTACATTGTCTCACAAGACAATGTGAAAATGGCTAATAAAAAATATAACCATTTAAATAATGACTAGGAAATTTTGTTAAATGCAACATCTACCATAGAGCATGTTGTCGACGAAAGAAAACACAACCCAACAATGCATTTCAATATAAATCAATCAATGATATCAGAAAAAAAAAATGTCAACTCTATTGTTGATGTTCTTGGTATTGTTATTGACATTTCCAACACATGCACTATACATAGAAAAAATGGCTCTGAAGTTACTAAACAAACAATAAACCTTCAAGACATGTCTAGATATAACATGGATGCAATCTTTTGGGGAGGAAATTTTGATGTTGTATCATAAAAATTTCCTGCCTATGTGTTGCTGGAAATAACCCCATCATTGCAAATTGCAATCAAGTCTGCACGTATTGGTGAATTTAATGGAAAAATGTTGATACTACAGTAAGATCCACTATTCTTATACATCATGACATTGAAGAGGCCCACACGCTAAAGTAATGGTTTAAAAAAGGAGGTTCCATTACAAATTCTACATCCTTAACAACAAGATATTCACCTTATTTTGGCCATCAACCAAAAAATATAACAATTGTTGATATTTACAATATTGATTCCTCAGAGAAACCTGCATTCTACCAAGTGAAGGGCACAATAACAAAAGTATGGATGGACAATTTTTGCTACCTATCTTTCCCGTATATTGTTGATCAGAAAAAATGCATGAAAAAACTTATTCCAAAAAATACAAGCACGTGGTATTTTCCAAAATGCAACACTGAAGCAACTGACTATGATACATATACATACTTAATATTGATGTACAAGATCACACTTGTGATTTAGTTTCAACAGTTTCTTTCGAAGACACAACATCTACAATATTGGAATTAATGCAAAGGACTTATATTTTTTATCCTCATGTCCAGATCTAATTAAGCAGATTATCTCCATAGCACTCTAGAGAGATCACATCTTCTCACTGTCAGTGAAGATATAAACATTTAGAGAAATACCACGCTACAAATGTGTTATTATGAAAGAAGAGAGCTTGTAATTCACAACATAATGCAACAACATCCTTCGAGAAATCGATAACATCTCGATATCATAGATAAATATCATTACAAGTACTTATCCTTATCACCAATTTGTATTATTTTAATTTATAAATACAATTATAGACCATATAGTATTGTATGCCTTTTCAACAATTTCTCTTATTCATTATTGATATATGTTTTCCAACACAACATGAAATTGTTCTAATTGCATTTACACTTATTCACATTGTTTTAAATTTCTTTATTTAACAAATCAAGGAACTTAAAGCATTACACATCTAGTTATCTTGATGTATAGCTGCAAAATACTGAAATATTATTTCAAACAGATTGTTATAATCATATATTAACATAAATATGCTCAAAACTTCAAAAAAAAAAATCCCTTTTATACAATAACATGGTTGTTTTCTCTCCAAAAAACATTAATTTTTCCCCTCTCTTGCCTGTAGGTGCCTTAACTTGTGAAAATGTCTACTACTTGTAATGATGAACTTGTGTGAAGATACTATGCAACGAATAAAGAACGAATAAATGCACGTCGATGTGAGTGTTCTCCTTACATATTCGATTAAAAGTATTCAATTACCCATGACACAAGTAAGTTCAATTTCATTCACTCCAAATTAATTATAACACAATTCACATACAAACTCGTTATAGCCAATTTCAATAGTTAATTTCCACACTTAAAATATTAATAATTTTTCTATATATTCTGAACAAAATACTTTTTTGCAGGTTACTTATTGCTTCTTTGACTCCCTGTTATCTACGACAAGTTGTGATGCAATAATTTTGTTCATGATTTTTTACCTCTTCCATTACAATGCACTACTTGTAATTATTTATGTAAAATTAAGAAAACAAATTCAAAGATAAAGAACCAATGTCGGTTAGAAACATTATACATTCTGTAAATGTCACATAATATAAATTATTTACCTTCATTCTTGTAACTATTTAAACAATATAATTATATATTAAAGTTTAAAAAGTAAAACTGAATTACATATTTATATGAGTGTTATATGAATATAATGTTAGAATAAGTGAATTCCATGAAGTTATATGTTCAATTCTCAATTATATGAATATAATGTTAGAATAAGTAGAATAGACAATTACTTCAATTTGTTTAATTTGAAATTATGATTATTTCTGACATAAATTTTTAGCTAAAAACAATATATATGATTTATTTATGTTTATTTGAATTCAAAATTTCAAAAATAATTATAATTTTACTCTCTTTTTTTTTTAATTTTAATTTAGTTTCATCAAATATTGAAAAATTAAAAGTAATATAAATAGTTTTCAAAATAGGTAGAGGTTAAGAAAGCAACACAAATTTAATGTGCATAAATTCCAACCATTCAAGTAGGAAAAAAAATCAAACATAAGTGTTTCTTCTAGTGCAATGTCTATTACAAAAATTTGACATTTTGCTATTTCACATTATATAAATCATTTATCTTCATATTCTAAGTTTGCATTGAATCTTGTTTACTTCTCACGATCCTTGTTCAATTTATGCCTTACTACTTTTCCTTTGCAACAAGTGATACAATTTTCATGCAATTTTTAAGATGTTGATAAAGATAAAATATCAACATGTCTAATGTTTTAAACAAAATAAGGGAATTATTAATTATTGAAAAGAAACTTATATGAATAAAAAAATTCTTAATTATTTAAAAAATATATTCATGTTCCTCTATGTTTAATTTAATTAATGCCATTCTTGAAATGTTGATAAAGATAAAATATCAATGTATTCTTAATATATATGTGAGAGAAAAACTATATATATATATATATATATATATATATATATATATATATATATATAATCATTTTATAATGTCAAAAAATTATTTGATTAAATAATAATAATAATAATAATAATAATAAAGAAGTTTTTGTAAAATAAGAGAAAACAATATAGATATTTTATTTTAATTAGACATGCTACATTTTCATCTCGAAAATAATAGAAAATTCAGTGTGATTTTGATGAAATTAGGCATAAACAATGGAAAATCTGGTGTGATTTTGATGAAATTGGGCATTTTTTTGGAAATTGGGGTTATACTTGTCAAACTTTAGAACTTTGGGTGCCCCAAGGATTCTTGATGGGCTAAATCCATTTCCACCATCATGACTAGAACACGTTCCGATTGGATTTCTTGAAAAAAATGTCAAAACACTCTCCCATTGGATTTCTTAAAAAAATGATAGTTTTATAGGAGAAATTTATCCTCTAGGCAAAATTGTCACCTCATTAGAAAAATCTATTTAAAATTAACAAAATTATAATCTAAAATTTTCCTATGTTAAATACAACTCAATTTAAACGAATAATTATTAAAATCTAAATAATGTTTGTTTTTCTGGTTTCCATATTTATAAGCAATAATATTGTGTAATAAGTTGTGGAAATTTTGTTAATTAAAAATGTGATTTAAATCCTATAAGACCTAAAATAAATAATGATGAAGTGTCATGTTAAGGTCTAATATATCTTAAACAAAATACAATCCAAGTGATTATAACATCTTAAATATCCCCAAATCACCCCAAATCACGGTATCTCAAACCATAAGTCAATCAAACTAAAACAACTAATAAACTATCTATTACCCTATATAAATTATATTCCTAAAAATAAAAATAAAAATATTCATTAAAATCAATGCCATTGTTTTTCGTTTCATTAAAGAGCCAAATATTCCGCATCACGCTTTTCTCTTTATTCTCTTTATGGTAGAGCAAAATATTTCAAATGATATTTCTCTTTATATAAAACCTTTCTCATTTTCTTTTTATCATAATTCAAGAACATTCCTTAATTATATCGAATATTAAACATGCTCTTTCCTATAAATTTATACATGTTTAGTATAAATAGTTGGAGTGATATTCAAATGACATATCCAACTTTAATCTATTTCAATAAGCTGAGCGTAGTTATATAAATATCAAATAGTTTTGGTTCCAAAATGGATGAATCAATAACTCCTTTAACTAAAATAATAAAATAAATTATATAAAGATTATAATATAATGATGAGAAGTAATAGGTTAAAAATTAAATAAAATAATGTAAAAATTATTATACATTTATTTTCATCATATAGATCAAATTTTTTTGGCTGCAAATTTATTTTAGAGTGCAAAAAAACAATGTGTAATTGTTTATTGTTTAAATTGTATTTTGAATTTTATAAAGATCACATAACATGTGCATTGAGCCATTTTATTGAGTGAATATTAATTTATAGTAAAATATTTTATTCATAATTCACATGGCATATTTTATTCTAAACAACATTAAAATAATTTTTTTTAGCATTTTTTTTCTATATATAGATATAGGTGAAAGTTAATATAACATATTAAAAATATTACTCACACATTATTTTTACCTCTAATTACTTTACATGAAATTATATTAGGTTATATGGATAACTAATTAAATATGCATATCATTGTTTTTTTTCTTTTCTATTGATAAGGGAGATCGTTTTTTCTATTGAAAAAATATTTTATTTTTATTTTAAAAGAACATATTTACACATAGTCTTCACACTAGGCTGTAGAATGAGCCTCTCCGCTTAATAATATATTAATAGCAATATTAAATTTAATAATAATAATAGATTTAATGATATATTTTACATGACATGATAACATAATTTATAATAAAACTAAATCAAATTAATATTTTCAAATATGACAACTTTGACTAGAAATATTTGTCTTTAAAAATTGTAATATATCCATAGAATATGGTTTTTACAACTAGTAATATTTTCAAATATTAAAACATTTACGAGAAATATTTATGTCTTTAAAAATTATAATATATCTATGGGATATGGTTTTTTATTCATTTTACAAATATTTAATTAAAAGAAATATTTAAAAAAATTGGAGTAAGATTTTCATTCTTTGTGTTGAATTGTATTGTAGTTTTCTTATTTATATGGTTATTTTCATTTTTGTATTGGGTAGATATTATTTTATTATAAACGTGACATACTTACACATGCCCCTCATATTGAGTTGTATATTGTGTCTCTGGACACAATTACAATACTTATCTATTAAATTGTATGTAATATAATGAAAATCTTATAGCTTTGCATTTCACAGTTACAAGGAACAACATGCACATAACATTATATTCCTGCTATCAAATAAATTCTTGTTTCATTGAAGCTTGGCTAGCAATATATATAACTATTGTTTATTATTTTGGGAACCATTTGATATTTGCTCCCAGTCAAGTGACTTTTATTCTTACTTTTTCCTAACATAGTCTAAAGAGCTCACAAATTAGCCCAAAAAATAATAGAAATTCCAACAAGAATATGACAATTCAGAAGAATTTTTTGAAAATATAGATTACAGCTGTCAAATTTCAAAATTTTGAGTGCCCAAAATTTTTTTGATGGTGTTGAATCCCTTTCGACCATTAAAAAGTGATTTAAACACTGTAAACATTCAAATTTTTTAAATTTCGTTTTACTAAATTTATTGAAAAAATATGTCATCCAGACGAATTTATGGCATTAGACAACACCTTCTCCTTCCATCGCACTGGGTACCCAATCTTCATTTAACAGCCTCATATCCACCACAATCCCATGGAAGCACGTCCTTCTTCAAATCCACGGCTCATAACATCGGGCTTCTTCATAATGCCTCAAAATTATATTATTGGATTGTTACATAGGCTAAAGACGACAAAAACTACATACAGCGTTGGCTTTTGTCACCTTCGTATAGATAATTAACCACTATACGCATTAACCACTAAACGCATTAGAATTTTTGTCTTTGACCCTGACTGACAGAGGGTGTGGGCTCTAGAAATTAATTCATAACATTTTTTCAACACGACAGTCAAATCTCCATAGCTCGCCCTTCCTTGAAGGCATAGAACATTTTTAATGCAGAAAATACTTTATGACATCTCAATTTAACTAATCAAATGATAGAAAAGACAAACTTGAATATCATAACCAAGACAAAAAAAAAAAAAAAAAAACACTATAATAAATTGAACAACCATAACAACTCCTCTTTGTCCATCATTGGCGAGACCAATATAATAACGAAGCCACATAAACATTATCAATTTTATTGGAGTTACACACGAGTAGCAGAGTGGGAAAAATACTCAAATAGATGTTACTACATTTCATTCAATGTCGAATAGAAGACAGCCAATTTGAAAAGCAACATTTGTAGATCCAATAACATTTCGTTATGACGTCATGATCGATTATTTAATAGAAATCGGGGCGGCAACCCCATACCTTTTCACTGGCAGTCACACTTGACCATTTCGCTTTGTTTGAATACTCCAGTCACCAACATGCACAACAAGGATTCAAATACAGACCCGTTCTGCCACATGTGTCGATAAAGAATCTCCTCCAAGATCTTTGGCCCAATGCTTTGGATGACCACAAAACTAGTGCCTCATTCTATTTGAGAGTAGACTAATCATGCTCTGATATCACTTTAGGATACATGAATTAGAAAATTAAATAAAATCCGTTAAGATATATGCTCAAAAAATGATCTATAATGTGCATACATTAATACAATATGAAAACTATTGATTCAAGTTCCAAGTTTTTTTAGACTTTAATAATTAATCTCAATAACACACCATAACCCAAATGATGACTAGAGGATTACATGTCTAACACTTGATTAAAAATTTTAAAAAATAATGGAAAATTTACAATTTATTAATCTTTTAAATTGTATATAATATATTTAAATCTTATTGATTTGCATTTCACAATGGTAAGAAACAATTCATGGGCATGAAATCAATTAAATTATTATACTTATGAAATAAATTAAATTAAGCTACACTACGTTTTAAGAACAACCATTAGCATGCAAGAGAAGACCATACCAATGTAAAGGTGATGATTCAAATCCAAACAACAAAAGAATGGATCATCCAAAGGCCCTCTATAACCCAATATAGAGTAGATGTGTAGGTGACGGTAGATTATATTATTTTAGATGTTATATTGTAATTTAATTCCTTTTTTTTTGTTTTTCAAGTGGTCTAAGTTCATCAGAGATTGCATCAGGATTGACTTGTGGCTTGAGAAACCATGACCCAGGGGCATCTAAGCCGTCAAAATCAGATAAAATTTGATAATGCAAACTATATTGTATATTCACATCAAATAATGTTACATATAAATACATCTAGTGTTGTCTCAAGATAGGTAAACTAACTTGGACACACAATCAGTTGGTTGAGAGAATGTCTCAACCACACACCAATCTATGAAATATCTGGATATAACCAATTCCTAAACATTAGAAACAAACTCCTCTAGATAGAAAGAATCATAACTAAGACAAGTAGGAATTACATTTTCCAAGTCACCCCCTTAATGACTACTTGTCTCGATATCAATCTGCAAAGTCTAATTGTGGTCCAATCATGAAAAAATTATATGTCGACATCCATATAAAGGAACAAGCATCTACCAGAATGCATGGGTACCAACCACTGCAACTGCCAATCTAGTAGGACGTCCTTTGCATATGCGGTCTTGTCAACCATTATAACTGCATACATGTACATGCACCTTCAAATCCCCCTACAACATCATCATCATGGGTTTTATCTGATTACCCATAACCATGCTTTGGGTTTTATCGGATTACCCTCAACCATGCCCATAAGGGCTCTCAGCCACCAAGGCTCAACTCAGCCACCAAGGCTCAACACGGCCACCAAGGCTCAACTCATCCACCGAGGCTCACAATCTAGCCACCAAGGCTCACTAGAGACCCAACTCAACCATGTCCAGGGTTTTCTTCGTTGACCCTAAATCATGCCTACATGAATCACTTTCCACTTCACTCTCGCACGTGGTTATTGTTACAGAGAAATTTGTCATTGTCCCTGTATTCCCTGTTCCTTGATCCTGGAGGGCCCATAAAGTGAGCCTTTTGTACTTTCCAAGCATGGAATACATACCCCTGAACCACACTTTGTTTTCCAAATCATCTCCCTTTACAACGTTTATGGAAGATCCCTATAAAAACGTGATTTTCAAGGTCAACGCTTTGTCTTAGTGTCCGACCCACGCCGATAGCATATATTTGCACTAAGAGCTGCGCCGATCGGCGCTCTGTCTTAATGTCAGACCCACGCCGATCCTCTTTTGGAAACTTTTTAAAATAAAAACGAGTTTCCACGACTAGAAGCTTCATGAGGCCGTGAGCTGGAAGTTTGTTTTGAAGATATGGCTGAGGAATTCCCCTTTGGACTTCTTGTTCCCAAGAAATAGGAACTAATCCAAAGGATACAATCTTTTCCCATTATTTTAGGGCCCATAACCTCCTCCTCCATTATTATATAAGGAGACCTCCTTCACCTCTACTACCTTAGTTAGTTAGCTAGATATCAGAAACGATTATAGCTTCGGGAGAATAGTGCAGAGTGTAACTATTTTTTTGTGTTGAGAACATAGTGAGATCTTGGACCTTTGTCTATGAGGGTGTTGCAAACGTGCTTGGATACGGACCTGCCGAAGGAGATCCTCAGCATCAAGGCTTGGTTGTAAACTCCCCTTGTCTTTATCATAATAAAATGCAATTGATGTTTACCTTCCACTCTTGTTTACATTCATAATGAGATTTATAGCATTCTTTGATCAGTTAGATAGATTGTAATTGTTTTATGTTTGTCATGATTTTACGCTTGTCGTAGTGTCTTGATTCTCTGTACAAGTAATCTAACGTTGGTAGCAGCGTGTATCGAGTTTGACTAGAAGAGAAATAGATCAAGAAGATTCAAAGGAAGAGGACAACATAGCATCAGAACAAGGTAGGTAATCTTCCTTGCTTTGAATTTCAGTTACAATCTAGGAAGGTAGATGTTAGTATGTTCACGTAGTTGCTAGACCCACTCTAGGGCTAGAGGGATCGCCTCTGTCCGCAAAGGGGATTTGCCTAGACAACAAATTGGAAACTCCACTGGGGATTTTCCTTTGAGTTTGTCACTATTCTAGGTCTTAGTCATTCAACAAGTTTAGTCAAACGACCATTTCTCTGTTTTTTCCTATGTTTTTCATTAATTTCAATCTTTTAGTTTTTGCTTGAAGTGGTGAGTCTGGTCTTGGTTAGGAGAAATTCTTTGTTTTTTTTCTTTTTTAGAAATTGGCGCTTTTATTTGTTTGACAGTCACGCTGATTAGGCCAATTGGCGCCAATTTTCATTAATAAAGTTGCACCAATTGGGTTGTTGGCACTAGTTTCAGCCCCAAAAGTCACGCCAACTCCAGTGTGTGTGAAAAATTAAGGTTTTTTCGCTAAGTCTTTCACCAATGTGTCTTTCCCTTACGGCCCTTTTCTCTGTATGATTTACATTTTCTCCGCTTCACTCAAGTTGGTTTGATTGGCTCATTAGCTTGTTTTTTTGTTGTTTTTTTTATTTTTATGTTGGGACGTGCATCCTAACATCATAGGTTTTTTTAGGATTGTGCATCAATTTCCTGTTTGCATGCTTCGCAGGACATCTCCCTGCTAATTGAGTCAGTCTCCTTGCTTGGTGAGCCATCTCTAGTTGATTGCCTTTTTCTTTTTGGTTGATTGAGTGATCAAGTCTCAAATGTTTGTCCAAGTTCATTTGGTCTGCTTGTTCGCTTGTGAGCATAGATTACATTGCTCATTGTTCAACTGAAAAGTATTCTTTCTATGATTGCTTGATGTCAAAGGGAATGAATGCCTTGTTTTGAGCTCACACTTTGGAAGTCCTATTTGTGCTTGAACTCATATATCTTGTAGCCTTTTGAGTAATTTCATTACAAAGTGTTCAAAATAGGATTGTATTCTTAATGTTTGTTGCATCCTTTTTGCATTAAGGAAGTTTGCATTCATTTATTTTTTGTCTCAAAGTTTGCTTTTCGTTAAAATGCATTAGATCAAGTTGCATTGCAAAGTCATGTTTGAAATTCATCATTGAACTTACATTACATTGTTTCATTATTGAAAACTAAAAGTTGCATTGAGTACATTCTCTTTCATTAAAAGCATGCATTAAGTAGATTCTCATTTCATCAAAAAATGCATTGAGTGCATTCTTACCCATTCAAAAGAAAAAGGAATTTGTGCATAGATTACAATCACATAGTTTTCAAAAAAGGAATTTTTCATAGATTACATTGCATAATTTGCATCTTTGAATGTTTTAGATTACTTTTGGATAGTGAAAGTCATCTAGTTAGGAAAAAGTTTCGTTTGCAGTATTACTGTTTGTTGCATCATTTTTGAGACTCTTCCCTTAACTAGATACAATTCATTGAATTGAAAGAGTTTCTTTTCTCATATAGCTACATATAGGATTTCTCTGATGACAACGGTAGAGCCTTGAAACCGAGACATAATTCTAGATAAACCATAAAAAAATTTCAATCAATTTAAGGAAGCATAGAAACTTAATGCTCACATTTAGAGGTCTATGCTAGTGACGTGTTTCAACGTTGTTAAACCTAGCAGTTGTCACTCACCATCTGGCATTAGACAACGCTAGTATGGACTTGTGCTCCCCATACCGTCCCGTATATAAAGGGAGACCCTCATAGGTTTCAACCCTTTATCCATAGGAAGCCGAGTCTACCACCCTGTAACCATGATACACCGAACACAACATTTTGGGAGACTTCTTGCACGTACGTTAAGTCCGTGGTCATTTCTCTTTCATTTGATCACCAAGGTGTATATTGCAGTTCACAGGATCTTGGTACACCCTCTTGCTTAGAGTTCCTGAGTAGTCATTTTTTTATCTTTAGTGACTCTTTAAACTTGAAAAGGTCATTGAGCACTTGTCCTTTCGAGCTCGTTCAAATTGAGAGAGACTAGAGTCACCTTTTGTCCTTTTCTCCACTCTTAAAATATGAAAAGGCAAAGTTTTGTTTCAGTGTCTTAAAATTGACATGGTTAAAGTTATATTCCATAGTGTTTTTGAGGGTTGATTCCAATGGAAACGTTTCCTGAGGTTACCAGTCAAGGACTCCCCTTCGATGGGAGTCCTGGTCCTTTTCCTTCTTTTGGAAATGTTGGCTTCCATTATATGGAAACATTGTCCCTTCCCAAGTTAACTATTGGTTTACCCATTTGGTTATTTTCGACCTTAGTGGTCCCGAGTGTTCCAACCTCTGTCCAACCAAGGTCTCCTCCACCTAAACCATGTCAACATTATGTTGATCCCAAAGTTGACCCCTCACCTTCTTCGCCTATTTCTTCACCTCGCACTTCCTCTTCACCTTGTGAAAGTTTGGATTCTATTAACTGGGTGGCTAAGAAGAAGAAGAAGAAGTTGAAGAAGAAGGAAAATAAATTAGGGGGAAAATCGATAACAATTGCTACCGATGCAGCTACTATCAAGAAACCTCCCACTCCATCTCACCGAGTCAAATTCCCTTGCATGCTATGTGAGGGTGAACACCTTCTTTGTGATTGCCCTGGTATTCCCAAGGTGCTAGAAGTGTGGTCCGTTGGCCTGATTCGTCCTTCATCATCAACCTCTAGGCATCATGCTAATGATGAGCCTTTAGCTAAAGATAATGAGGCTCATAAGAAACAGGTTAAGATTAAATTTCCTTGTAGGTTGTGTGAAGGGAACCATCCCATTCACCTTTTTCGTTATATGGATGAAGCTTCTAAAGTATTGGATAGCCTTTCAGCTTATGAGTCCTGTCTTCCCGTTGAATACCAAATTTTTTCTTCAAGTCCTCCGATAGTTGATCAAGTCATTGATCAATATTCACCTCCGGTCAATTCCACTCTCTCAAAAAGTCAATCTTCTGAGTCCATTTCTGACCAATCATTAGTTGAGAAAAATGTCGACCTAATTCCACCTACGATTCATCAAGTATTTTTCGTCGAGAGTGGGTCTCGTCCCAGTCAGGTTCTTTTTGTTTCCTCTAATTCCCCGAGATTGGAGGGTGATCCTTCAACTCCTGTTGCCACAGTTCCAGAAAGTGATCCTCCTTCTCTCATTCCCAGAGTCCAGGAGGATGGTCTTTCCACTGCCATAATGCAAGGGGATAATCTTCCTATTCTTATGGCACCCCCTCCATGTAGTTTGGTCGCTTCCTTTGATTGGAGTCGATTTATGGGATATTGTCTTCCTTCTTATGTGCCCTTTGAGATCATTGTACAGGCCTGCAATATGGTCGTACCGGGCACGATTAATGATGAAGGTGCCTCGGTTAGTATTCTATCCTCAACTACATGGAAAGCTTTGGGTTTTCCACAACTTGTGCTTGTTACTCAGAACCTGTTGGCTTTCAACAGAGGAACCAGTCAACCATTAGGGATCCTTTCAAAGTTTCCTATTACTTTGCGAGGGAAAACCTTCTATCTAAATGTGATGGTGGTCCAAGGCCCCTTGGATTTTAACTTACTCCTGGGGCGCAATTATGCTTATGCCATGGGCACGCTTGTCTCTTCCCTCTTTCGTGTAATCTGTTTTCCACATGAAGGTCGGATTGTGACCATTGATCAGCTTTCATTCTTTGGTCCTGATGTGACATCTAGTCTATCATCATCCCTTCCTGGTCCTTACCTGCCAGTGATATCTTCCTTGCCACAGATCAATTATGTGGCCACCTGTTCCATATCCGCATCCACTGATAATTTCGTCAGTGAGGTCATACACAATGTACTAGAGGCATTGGGTCCTAATTCTCGAGATTTTGTTCTCCCATCAGATGAGAACCTCTTAGAAGCCATGACTCTTTGTATGTCTTTATCAGCTCGTCGGAGCATAGTTCATTTTCTTGTGTCAAGCTCCTTAAAAAATAAAACAAGCTCGTCAGAGCATAGTTCATTTTCTTGTGTCAAGCTCCTTAAAAAATGAAACAAGGTCCTTGGAGCATAGTTTGTTTTCTTGTGTCAAGCTTTTCAAATAGATGTTACTACATTTCATTCAATGTTAAATAGAAGACAACCAATTTGAAAAGCAACATTTGTAGATCTAATAACATTTTGTTATGACGTCATGATCGATTATTTAATAGAAATCGGGGGGGACAACCCCATACCTTTTCACTGGCAATCACACTTGACCATTTCGCTTTGTTTGAATACTCCAGTCACCAACATGCACAACAAGGATTCAAATACAGACCCATTCTGCCGCATGTGTCGATAAAGAATCTCCTCCAAGATCTTTGGCCCAATGCTTTAGATGACCACAAAACTAGTGCCTCATTCTATTTGACAGAGTAGACTAACCATGCTCTGATATCACTATAGGATACATGAATTGGAAAATTAAATAAAATCTATTAAGATATATGCTAAAAAATGATCTACAATATGCACACATTAATACAATATGAAAACTATTGATTCAACTTCTAAGGTTTTTTAGAATCTAATAACTAATCTCAATAACACACCATAACTCAAATGATGACTAGAGGATTACATGTTTAACACTTATAAAAATTAAAAAAAATAATGGAAAATTTACAATTTATTAATCTTTTAAATTTAATGTAATATAATAAAATCTTATTGATTTACATTTCACAATTGTAAGAAACAGTTCATGGGCATGAAATCAATAAATTAAGCTACACTACATTTTAAGAACAACCATTAACATGCAAGAGAAGACCATATCAATGTAAAGGTGATGATTCAAATCCAAACAACAAAAAAATGGATCATCCAGAGGCCCTCTACAACCCAATATAGAGTAGATGTGTAGGTGACGATATATTATATTATTTTAGATGTTATATTGTAATTTAATTCCTTTTTTTGTTTTTCAATAGGTCTAAGTTCATCATAGATTGCATCAGGATTGACTTGTGGCTTGAGAAACCATGACTCAGGGGCATCTAAGTCGTCAAAATCAGATAAAATTTGATAATGCAAACTATATTGTATATTCACATCAAATAATGTTACATATAAATACATCTAGTGTTGTCTCAAGATAGGTAAACTAACTTGGACACACAATCAGTTGGTTGAGAGAATGTCTCAACCACACACTAATATAGGAAATATCAAGATATAACCAATTCCTAAACATTAGGAACAAACTCCTGTAGATAGAAAGAATCAGAACTAAGACAAGTAGGAATTACATTTTCCAAGTCACCCCCTTAATGACTACTTGTCTCGATATCAATCCATATAAAGGAACAAGCATCTACCAGAATGCATGGGTACCAACCGCTGCAACTGCCAATCTAGTAGGACGTCCTTCGCATATGCGGTCTTGTCATATAACTGCATACATGTACATGTACCTTCAAATCCCCCTACGACATCATCATCATGGGTTTTATCAGATTATCCATAACCATGCTTTAGGTTTTATTGGATTACCCTCAACCATGCCCATAAGCGCTCTCAGCCACCAAGGCTCAACTCAACCACCAAGGCTCAACATGGCCACCAAGGCTCAACTCATCCACAGAGGCTCACAATCTAGCCACCAAGGCTCACCAGAGACCCAAGTCAACCATGTCCAGGGTTTTCTTGGCTGACCCTAAATCATGCCTACATGAATCACTTTCCACTTCACTCTCACACATGGTTACTGTTATAGAGAAATTTGTCACTGTCCCTGTATTCCCTATTCCTTGATCCTGGAGGACCCATAAAGTGACCCTTTTGTACTTTCCAAGCATGGAATACATACCCCTAAACCACACTTTATTTGCCAAATCATCTCCCTTTACAACGTTTATGGAAGATCCCTATAAAAACCTGATTTTCAAGGTCGACGCTTTGTCTTAGTGTCCAACTCGTGCCGATAGAAGAGAATTGCACTGAGAGCCGCGCCGATCGATGCTCTATCTTAATGTCAGACCCATGCCGATCCTCTTTTGGAAAGTTTTTAAAATAGAAATGAGTTTCCACAACTAGAAGCTTCATGAGGTGGCGAGCTAGAAGTTTGTTTTGAGTATATGGCCGAGGAATTCCCCTTTGGGCTTCTTGTTCCCAAGAAATAGGAACTAATCCAAAGGATACGATCTTTTCCCAATATTTGAGGGCCCATAACCTCCTCCTCCATTGTTATATAAGGAGACCTCCTTCACCTCTACTGCCTTAGTTAGTTAGCTAGATATGAGAAACGATTATAGCTTCGAGAGAATAGTGTAGAGTGTGATTGTTTTTGTGTGTTGAGAACATAGTGAGATCTTGGACCTTTGTGTATGAGGGTGTTGCAAACATGCTTGGATATGGACCTACCGAAGGAGAGCCTCAACATCAAGACTTGGTTGTAAACTCCCCTTGTCTTTATCATAATAAAATGCAATTGATGTTTATTTTCCACTCTTGTTTACATTCATAATGAGATTTCTAGCATTCCTTGATCAGTTAGATATATTTTAATTGTTTTATGTTTGTCGTGATTTTACGCTTGTTGTAGTGTCTTGATTGTCTGTACAAGTAATCTAACATTGGTAGCAGCGTGTATCGATTTTGACTAGAAGAGCAATAGATAAAGAAGCTTTGAAGGAAGACGACAACATAGCATCAGAACAAGGTAGGTAATCTTCCTTGCTATGAATTTCAGTTACAATCTAGGAAGGTAGATGTTCGTATGTTCCCGTAGTTGCTAGACCCACCCTAGGGCTAGAGGGATCGCCTTTGTCCGCAGAGGGGATTTTCCTAGACAAAAAATTGGTGACTCCACTGGGGATTTTCCTTTGAGTTTGTCACTCTTCTAGGTCTTATTCATTCGACGAGTTTAGTCAAATGACCATTTCTCTGTTTGTTCCTATGTTTTTCATCAATTGCAATCTTTTAGTTTTTTCTTGAAGTGGTGATTCTGGTCTTGGTTAGGAGAAATTCTTTGTTTTTTTTCTTTTTCAAAAATTGGCGCTTTTATTTGTCTGACAGTCACACCGATTAGGCCAATTGGTGCTATTTTTCATTAATATAGTCATGCCAATCAGGTTTTTGGTGCTAGTTTCAGCCCCAAAAGTCGCGCCAATTCCAGTGTATGTGAAAAATTAAGGCTTTTTTCCCTAAGTATTTCACTATTACGTCTTTCCCTTTTGGCCCTTTTCTCTGTATGATTTACATTTTCTCCGCTTCACTCAAGTTGGTTTGATTGGCTCATTGGCTTGGTTTTTGGTTGTTTTTTTTATGGACGTGCATCCTGACATCATAGGTTTTTCTAGGATTGTGCATCAATTTCTTGGTTGCATGCTTTGTAGGACATCGCCCTGCTAATTGAGTTAGTCTCCTTGCTTGGTGAGCCATCTCTAGTTGATTGCCTTTTTCTTTTTGGTTTATTGAGTGATCAAGTCTCAAGTGTCTTTCCAAGTTCATTTGGTCTGCTTGTTCGCTTGTGAGCATAGATTACATTGCTCATTGTTCAACTGAAAAGTATTCTTTCTATGATTGCTTGATGTCAAAGGGAATGAATGCCTTGTTTTGAGCTCACACTTTGGAAGTCCTATTTTTGCTTGAACTCATATATCTTGTAGCCTTTTGAGGAATTTCGTTACAAAGTGTTCAAAATAGGATTGTATTCTTAATGTTTGTTGCATCCTTTTTGCATTAAGGAAATTTGCATTCATTTAGTTTTCATCTCAAAGTTTTCTTTTCATTAAAATGCATTAGATCAAGTTGCATTGAAAAGTCATGTTTGAAATTTATCATTGAACTTAGATTACATTGTTTAATGATTGAAAACTAAAATTTTGCGTTGAGTACATTATCTTTCATTAAAAGCATGCATTAAGTAGATTCTCATTTCATCGAAAAATGCATTGAGTACATTCTTACCCATTCAAAATAAAAATGAATTTGTGCATAGATTACAATCGCATAGTTTTCAAAAAAGGAATTTTGCATAGATTACATTGCATAATTCACATCTTTGAATGTTTTAGATTACTTTTGGATAGTGAAAGTCATCTAGTTAGGAAAAATTTTTGTTTGCAGTATTACTGTTTGTTGCATCATTTTTTAGACTCTTCCCTTAACTAGATACAATTCATCAGATTGAAAGAGTTTCTTTTCTCATATAGCTGCATATAGGAGTTATCCAATGACAACAGTAGAGCCTTGAAGCCGAGACATAATTCTAGATAAACCATAAATTTTTTCAATCAATCTAAGGAAGCATAGAAACTTAATGCTCACATTTAGAGGTCTATGCTAGTCACGTGTTCTGACGTCGTTAAACCTAGAAGTTGTCGCTCTCCATCTAGCATTAGACAGCTCTAGTATGGACTTGTGCTCCCCGTACCATCACGTATATAAAGGGACACCCTCATAGGTTTCAACCCTTTATCCATAGGAAGCCGAGTCTACCACCCTGTAACCATGATACACCGAACACAACATTCGGGGAGACTTCCTGCACGTATGTTAAGTCCTTGGTCATTTCTCTTTCATTTGATCACCAAGGTGTATATTGCAGTTCACGAGATCTTCATACACCCTCTTTCTTAGATTTCCTGAGTAGTCTTTTTTTTATCTTTAGTGACTCTTTAAACTTGAAAAGGTCATCAAGCACTTGTCCTTTCATGCTCGTTCAAATTGAAAGAGACTAGAGTCACCTTTTGTCCTTTTCTCAACTCTTAAAATATAAAAAGGTGAAGTTTTATTTCAGTGTATTAAAATTGACATGGTTAAAGTTACATTCCATAGTGTTTTTGAGGGTTGATTCCAATGGCAACGTTTCCTGAGGTTACCAGTCAAGGACTCCCCTTCGATGGGATTCCTGGTCCTTTTCCTTGTTTTGGAAATGTTGGCTTCCCTTATATGGAAACATTGTCCCTTCCAGGTTAACTATTGGTTTACCCATTTGGTGATTTTCAACCTCAGTGGTCCCGAGTGTTCCAACCTCTGTCCAACCAAGGTCTCCTCCGCCTGAACCATGTCAACCTTATGTTGATCCCAAAGTTGACCCCTCACCTTCTTCACCTATTGCTTCACCTCGCTCTTCCTCTTCACCTCGTGAAAGTCTGGATTCTATTAATCGGGTGGCTAAGATTAAGAAGGCAAATAAATTAGGGGGAAAATTGGTAACTATTGCTACTGATGCAGCTACTATCGAGAAACCTCCCACTCCATCTCGCCAAGTCAAACTCCCTTGCATGCTATGTGAGGGTGACCACCTTCTTCGTGATTGCCATGGTATTCCCAAAGTGCTAGAAGTGTGGTCCGTTGGCCCGATTTGTCCTTCATCATCAACCTCTGGGCATCATGCTGATGATGAGCCTTCAACTAGAGATAATGAGACTCGTAAGAAACAAGGTAAGATTAAATTTCCTTGTAGGTTGTGTGAAGGGAACCATCCCATTCACCTTTGTCCTTATATGGATGAAGCTTCTAAATTATTGGATAACCTTTCGGCTTCTGAGTCCTGTCTTCCCATCGATTACCAGAAGTTTTCTTCGAGTCCTCCGATAGTTGATCAAGTCATTGATCGAGATTCATCTCCGGTCAATTCCACTCTCTCTAAAATTCAATCTTCTGAGTCCATTTCTGACCAATCATTAGTTGAGAAAAATGTTGACTTGATTCTACCTATGGTTCATCAAGTATTTTTTGTCGAGAGTGGGTCTCACCCCAGTCAAGTTCTTTTTGTTTCCTTTGATTCCCCGAGATCGGAGGTGATCCTCCTATTTCCATGTCCAAGAGGGTGATCCTTCGACTCTCGTTGCCACAGTTCCAGAAAGTGATCCTCCTTCTCTCATTCCCAGAGTCCAGGAGGATGGTCTTTCCACTCCCATAATGCAAGGGGATAATCCTCCTATTCTTATGGCACCCCCTCCATGTAGTCTAGTCGCTTCCTTTGATTGGAGTCAATTTACGGGATATTGTCTTCCTTCTTACGTGCCCTTTGAGATCATTGTATAGGCCTACAATATGGTTGTACCAGGCACAATTAATGATGAAGGTGCCTCGGTTAGTATTCTACCCTCAACTACATGGAAAGCTTTGGGTTCTCCATAGCTTGTGCTTGTTACTCAGAACTTGTTGGCTTTCAACAAAGGAACCAGTCAACCATTAGGGATTCTTTCAAATTTTCCTATTACTTTGCGAGGGAAAACCTTCTAAATGAACGTGATGGTGGTCCAAGGCCCCTTGGATTTTAACTTACTCCTGGGGCGCGATTATGCTTATGCCATGGGCACGTTTGTCTCTTCCCTCTTTCATGTGATCTGTTTTCCACATGAAGGTCGGATTGTGACCATTGATCAGCTTTCATTCTTTGGTCCTGATGTGACATCTAGTCTATCGTCATCCCTTCCTGGTCCTTACCTGCCGGTGATATCTTCCTCGCCACAGGTCAATTATGTGGCCACCTGTTCCATATCCGCATCCACTGATAATTTCTTCAATAAGGTAGTACACAATGTACTAGAGGCATTGGGTCCTAATTCTCGAGATGTTTTTCTCCCATCAGATGAGAACCTCTGAGAAGCCATGACTCTTTGTATTTCTTGATCAGCTAGTCGGAGCATAGTTCGTTTTCTTGTGTCAAGCTCCTTAAAAAATGAAACAAGCTTGTCAGAGCATAGTTTGTTTTCTTGTGTTAAGCTCCTTAAAATGAAACAAGGTCCTTGAAGCATAGTTTGTTTTCCCTTGTCAAGCTCCTTAAAAAAATGAAACAAGCTCTTATGAGGACAATTCGTTTACTATGTCATCTTCATTAAAAAATGAATTAGGTAATGAGGATAGTTCTTTTACTATGTCGACCTTGTTAGAAAATGAACCAGGTTCCCTTTTCAATTCGAGTCTTTTGCTTAGATCTCGTACAATCCTAGTCGAGTCTTTCACCTGATCTCATAATTGAGCCTTCATTCCATCCACCTCTTAGTAACATTAGGGGAATTTTGAGGTCTAAAATGGGCCTCCTAAGGAAATTATAAAATAATAGTGGAAATAATAAAATAATATTTGATTACATCATCAAATTTTAGAGGGAAAAAATAAAAAACTACTTTTTCAACTCATATTTTCAACTTATCTCCCAAAGTTTTTACTCAATTTTCGAGCGGGAGTACTCGTTGGATGCAAAATTTAATTCCTCATCTGAGGATTACCCATGTTGCATAATTTCGATGGATCCTAATACACGAAAAATGATAAATCCATCGAAAATATGCAACATGGGTACTCCTTGGATGATGAATTAAATTTTGAATTCAACGAGTACTTCTATTCCAAATTTGAGTAAAAACTTTAGGAGATAATTTGAGAATATGAGTTGAAAAAGTAGTTTTATTATTTTATTATTTTTTAATATTTTTACTATTTTACTTTAAAAATGGTGAATCATCCCCCATGGTTGACATCATCATCTTGAATCATGTTGGTTCTTATAAAGTTTATTTTGGTTGTACATTTTTCTTAGGAGGCCCATTTTAGACCTCAAAATTCCCCTAATGCCAACAGTCTACTCCGGTGAATGCCATGAAGCTTGGGGGGCATGTACCTCGAATTGAGTCACCATGTTGGGGGCATGCAAACTTATTTCAAGCATAGTTTGTTTCCGTTTCAAGCTTGTGTAAAAATGAAATCGGTTTCAAGCATAGTTTATCTTTGTTTCAAGCTTGTGTAAAAATGAAACCAACTTCAAGCAGAGTTTCCTGATTTTAAGGTTGTGTAAAAGTGAAACCATTTTTTATTTTACCTCTCATGATTTCCATTTTATCAGCTTGTTTTGCTAGATGAGCCTTGGTTTTCTCATTCCATTATTACCATCTACTCGGCCGATCATATGCCCTCACTTGATTGTTTTACCCATTCCTGAGGAACCACTGCAATTAGTGGTCTTGTTAGCCAGCCTCTTGACCTTTACTTGTTCTACACAGTTCCACCATCACCGAAACCAATTGATACCTTTAATACCAATCATTCCTCCAGGAGGAGTCATCTTTTATCTCTTTTTTTGCTCTAAAAAATTCAAAATATTAACGAGCTCTTATCGTTTTGAACTCGTTAAAGGCTGCAAAATGTCATCTTCCCAGTATACGTTTACCCCTTTTTCAGGTTGGGATAGATTATTTACGAAAAAGAAATACCTTAGTCAAACATGGCTAAGAGGTTCTCTCAGACATTTTTTTCTACCTTTTCGGGTATGAGGGACTATTTACGAAAAGGGCCTTTTAAATTTTTCTTTTCGCCTCTTTTCAAACTCTCTAAATATGAAAAGACATCGAGTTTCACCTTTGTTAGGCTCATTAAATTTTTACGATATTGGATCTGTCATCATGACGATTATCGAGTTCCTCCTTCCTAGGGCTCATAAAATGTACTAGGATGGATTTGTTCGAAGGACAAACTTATATGACAAGCATATGCTATCCTCTTCAAGATTTTGTAAAAATAAAGAGGTACTTGCCATAAATGGTGGGGGAAAATGGAAGTTATTCATCAGTTGTGTCGGTAGTATGTCACTCTTGAACATGACACTTATCTGCAATTCATGTTGGGTTGGGATATCTTCACTCTATCACTTTTCCTCCATGGGTTTGGGAAATCCGTTTGCCTCTCATTCAATTATCAATCTCGTCAACATGACCTCTAATCCTATTTGAGTAAAATATTGCCAAATTCCGGATTCATGTCGTCGATATGTTTAATAAAAAATCCTTCTGCAGTTTGTACATTCCCTGATCCTCTGTTTCAGTCTTGACTAACACTCATATCAAATTCTATGTTTCGTGTCAATGATGTGGGATTCATTGTGACCCTCCTTTAACAAATCGCTTCCTGTCGACTTCAACTCATTATCTGAGAAGTCGATCTAGAGAATCCTATCTGGTACCTTAGAGCTTGCATGCCCTAACGGAAAGTTCTTCAGATTCGATGATAGGTTCACAT
The DNA here is from genome assembly GCA_034641835.2 of Pinus albicaulis. Lineage (NCBI taxonomy): Eukaryota > Viridiplantae > Streptophyta > Pinopsida > Pinales > Pinaceae > Pinus > Pinus albicaulis. The sequence continues at coordinate 1,301,745,411 of CM076572.1, read as the reverse complement.
CATTGGCCTTCGATCGGGTGATTTCAAAAATGTTCAACGCTAGCTCCTTATTCGCATATCGTGGATTTTACTATTAGTACCTTGAGAGCCATTGTCATCAATGGTGGTTTCTCTCGCGTCTGTTAACAGTTTACATCATTGACTGGTAATCAGGGGATTTTCTTGCATGTTCGACTTCAGCTCATTTATTTGCATGCTTGAAATTATACTTGATCGGGTCGTGACGAAGCGCAAGACCCTGGATTTTATTCTCTAGAGTCCAAGTTGCGAGGCGATATGATTTTTCTGTGATTGGATACATGTTTCTTTCATATGGATGGCTGGGACCATACCATAGTCTCTTTTACGAATGGTTGCGTCCATACCTTGATTCATGTATTTTCATCAGAGATTCAAGTTATGTATATGTATCTATGCTTTATTTGTAGGTCTCCTGATGGCAGCATCTGGTTCCTTGCACGTAATCGTAAATTATTTCACCCCTCACTCATGTTCGTACTTCATACTTTAGGGGGCATCTATTGCAAAGCAATTTGTCACTATCCCTGTACTCCCTGTTCCTTGATCTTGGAGGACCCATATAGTGACCCTTGTGTACTTTCCAAGCATGGAATACATACTCCTGAACCACACTTTTTCTACCAAATCATCTTTCTTTACAACTTTTCTAGAATATCCCTATAAAAACCTGATTTTCAAGGTCGGCGCTTTGTCTCAGTGTCTGACCCGCACCGATAGTAGAGATTTTCACTGAGACCCATGCTAATCGGCGTTATGTCTTAATTTCAGACCTGCGATGATCCTCTTTTGGAAATTTTTAAAAATAGAAATGAATTTTCCACAACTAGAAGCTTCGCGAGGCGATGAGCTGGAAGTTTGTTTTGAGGATATGGCCAAGGAATTCCCCTTTGGAATTCTTGTTCCCAAGAATAGGAACTAATCCAAAGGATAAGCTCTTTTCCCATTATTTGAGGGCCCATAACCTCCTCCTCCATTTTTATATAAGGAGACCTCCTTCACCTCTATTGCCTTAGTTAGTTAGCTAGAGAGGAGAAGCAATTATAGCTTCGGGAGAATAGTGCAGAGTGTGATTGTTTTTGTGTGTTGAGAACATAGTGAGATCTTGGATCTTTGTGTATAAGCATGTTGCAAACGTGCTTGGATACGGACCTGCCGAAGGAGAGCCTCAACATCACAGCTTGGTTGTAAACTACCCTTGTCTTTATCATAATTAAATGCAACTGATGTTTACCTTCCACTCTTGTTTACATTCATAATGAGATTTCTATCATTCCTTGATCAGTTAGATAGATTGTAATTGTTTTATGTTTGTCGTGATTTTACGCTTTTCATAGTGTCTTGATTGTCTGTACAAGTAATTGAATGTTGGTAGCAACGTTTATCGAGTTTGAGAAGAACAAAAGATCAAGAAGCTTCAACGGAAGACGACAACATAGCATCAAAACAAGGTAGTTCATCTCCCTTGCTTTGAATTTCAATTACAATCTAGGAAGGTAGATGTTAGTATGTTCCCGTAGTTGCTAGACCCACCCTAGGGCTAGAGGGATCACCTTTGTCCACAGAGGGGATTTTCTTGGACAACAGTTACACACCAACACTACAAATACAAAGTGGTTTTAAGATTACCACAAAATTTATGGGCGTTCACATGCCTTACAAGGCATACAACACAACTCCAAGTCTTGGAGTTTTCAGGTAAATACTTTCCAAAGACCACTACAAAACATCCTAGACTTGCATACTAATTAATGTATGTGACACATAATAAACTACCATCATGGGTCTATCCCACAAACTCACAAAAACTTTAACTTAGTTTTCCATCATCTTTTAATCTCCGATATAGCTCCTTTGATACATCTTCAGTGTCATTTCTTCATCATATCCTGCAAATTTGTGTATTGTTGGAATGACTAATTCCAACACACACTCATAATTGTGGAAATAGATGGTCAGACCAATGTCACTTCAATGAAAACTAGAAATACCATGACACAACATACTAATGCACAAAAATACACAAAAAACTTAAAATATTCAACATCTTTCAAAATAAATGGCTATAAAACCAAAGAATTAAATTCGTTGGAACGGTAGAGTAATGACATGACTCAACGAAGCCTCCACTGAATGAATGCAAATTATATTGGCTCACACCTGGCCACGTGCACAGTAGTGCCTTCTCACTAGTATTAGGCACACGAACTCTGTTCATCACCTCCAATGTGGTAGTCACAAGTAAATCACCAACATAGATTCCCTTGCTCTTGTAATGCGAACATACATGCGGCGAAAATAAAATACAATAACAATGCCTTTCCCAACATTTTCTCATACACAAGAGAGGATTCTCACATCCTTTTCCCTTCCCTAAAAACCATCAATTTTATTCACATCAATGAGTCGAGTTGCTTCCACTCCAAGGACATCATGAAGATGCTCACATATTATCTTAACTTGTTGCTTATATGGTGAGATGACAGCCACTTTAGATCCTTCTTTAAGTTCAGGATATTTTGCCACCAAATTCTGGTACAAGAGGAGAACCAATTTTGCTTCTTCAATGTTTACTCAAGAACCACTTCTTGTAGGTTGATATTCTTCTCCTTTTATATCAAAGAAACTTAAATGGCCCAAAGCAATGATATTCATGCCATCCACACTTTGTTTGATGTAGAACATCCTCGCCATCTTCTAAAGCCTCTAAGCAAAATTCCCTTGAAGGGAACTCCCTTATCTCAGGATGCATATGATACTGAGTTTTGAGCATCTGAAGTGGATAACCAACCCATTGATACACATAGAAACATGAGTCTCATAAACGACCCAATGAGGTTTTCCGAGCACAAACCTTCCGTTTTCATTACCATTATAAAAAAAATACACCGCCTGCATAAGGAGTATCAACATAACCCATGATGGTGGCCTGTCAATGTAAGAGGTCTTCTCCCATAGCCCATGCATTGCACGATGAAAGAAAATTCCTCTGCAAGTCCACCAGATCTTTCTGCATTTTCCTTCTCGCCATTTTTAATTCATGCTCTAAAAAACAACTATTACCCAATTCAAAAACAACCCAAATCATTTTTCTCAATTAACATAAAATTACAAAAGTACAATTAGATGCCCAAAGAAATAGGTTGAAGGATAAAGAATGTTTATGAAAGAGTGATTCCTATCAAAATAAATAGAATTTAATGCTCTAAGAAACAACATCCAAATCGGCCATATCAAATCTCCTACTTCTACTTTCCACAATGATTGATAGATCAGAAAATGGTCAACATAAATGATTTTCTATTCTCTCTAAGGCTAAAATTGCTTGCTAAGATGCATTTCTTGATACTAGGGTTCTCATGTTACAACCACGAATTTTGTTTAAATCCTCTTCCATTCCAATTTCAAATTCCTCATCAATGGCTCCAGATTTCGAGCGAGTTCCCATGGAAAATGATAAGATAAAGGGAAACAATTAAAGGCCAATGACTGGAACCGCGATGGACACACAAAACACAAAACACATGGAAAAAATATATTATGTTATTTCCCTCGGCCCAGGCCCTCACGGGCTCTGATACCAAGATAAAATTTGATAATGAAAACTACATTGTATATTCACATCAAATAATGTTACATATAAATACATCTAGTGTTGTCTCAATATAGGTAAACTAACTTGGACACACAATCAGTTGGTTGATAGAATATTTCAACCACACACCAATATAGGAAATATCTAGATATAACCAACTCTTAAACATTAGAAGCAGACTCCTCTAGATAGAAGGAATCACAACTGAGACAAGTAAGAATTACATTTTCCAAGTAAATCACCCTCTAAGCTGTCAAAATCACCTAGGGACCGCACCCGACCTAGGCCACACCATGGAAAATTTTAGGGGCTAATATTCATAGGTGGGCTAATTTTCCATGGTTTTTCTAAAAACATATTCGACAATTTTCATTTTTTCTAAAAATAATTTTCCCAACTTTTATAGTACAAAATTATTTTACCTTAAATATTTCCAAAATTATATAGAGAGTATAGATAAAAACATAATAAATTTGAATGTTTTTACAAATACATCATCAAATATATTATAGTTTTCATATTAGAGACTAGCAAGATTCATTGAGGTTCATCCTTAAAATTTTCCCTGGGCCACACCAACACTAAGCTAATTGGGTTTAACTTGTTTCCTCCCCCTAGCATGGGCGGAACATCCTCCATGTGGTTTGATCCTGGGTTGCCTTTCTGACAAGGCCCATCCTCAACCAATTGTGCTAGTGGGTGTTGGTAGGCTAAATTGCTTCATTTTTAACCTCTACCCTAATCTAAACACGCGACCTAAAACCTCTGTTTTAACCTCAGAATGCCTTCATTCCTGCACTATTTCCAGAATCATACCCATTCATGCACTTTCTTTATATTTTCATATTTAAGGCTTGCCATGGACTTAATTATTTATTTTATGGATTTTGTACCTTTAAATTATCTTTGCAACTAATATGTCTTCTTTCCTAAAGTATTTGATGAACAACGTATTAATCATTGTGGTAGAAGGGAGGAGTGCAGGTAGGATTCTTGCAACAGATGGTGGTTCCTGTACTCCCATGACATATCACTATCTATGTGGGTATTTCGTTGAAGATCATTTGATCTCGAGTTGGGCTCAAAGCGGGGGAGAAATCAACGAATATTAAAGATTAGGACTCGAGCCATATGCCTTAGTTTAACACTTTGTCACAACCAAAAGGCTTAGTTTAAACTGATGTTACATTTTTGTTACGACCGTGGGCCTAAGGGTTGTATATAATGTTGAAATCTGATAGGAAATAGTTAGCGATGCTATAGTAATTTTGGTGAATTGTAATTCTTCTAGTATCTCTCGCTTTCTGGGTTGGATTCAATATCATGATGTACATTTGCTTATTTGGAATATAATACAACGGACTGTGCCATGTTGTTTTATTTTTTTGTTTCAATATTATGGTGATGTGTTTCTAAGAGTTTGAGTTTCCATATTTCATAACAGGAAAACAAGTTGGTTGGCTAGGGCCCATCCAATCCAGCTCATTCTCCCTTTAGTTAAAGGTGTGTTAATTTAATTCAAATGCAAAGTGTGAATTAAATAATTATTTCAGTTTTTTCACAAGTATAGGTTCGATTTAATTTTCAATCGTTGTGTGATGGATCTGTGGTCTGCAGGCTTAGCTAAGTCTGATTTCAACTTACATAACTTTTCCTTTTCGGTACTTCATTTATTTCTATGAGTATCGTGCAAATACATTGCCTGTACCAGTGCATTATCAATTTTGCAAGTCAATTTCTTTGGCTCATTTCCACAAGTATTTTTTCTTCTTTTCCTTTATAAGATCTTGATGTGTTTCTGCAAGTGAGTGTTTATTTCTAAAATAAAGGCATTCTTAATATCAGTATTTTAAACTTAAGAGTTAATTGTGCTTTGATTATTACGGACTAAACGTTGTTATAATGTAAGGATCTCTGCCTACACTTAACACTTTCGAGGAAAGGATTGAATTTTATATTAAATTATCCAATGAACATTTTGAGTTAAAACGATTAAAAGCATATCTAAATCATATGAACAATTATCACAGGAACAAGCATGCTATCACAATCAAATGATTACTTTAATTTCATGAAAGAGTTTCTTGTTTTAAGAAAGGTTTAATTTGACTTTCGAAGTTATTTATTTTTTCGAGATTAAGTTTGGTTGAAGCATCTTTATGCTTATGAAAGTTATTTTCAGAGTTTTTTTCACTTTCGCAATTTATTTCCCTAGTTAACACACTTTTTATTTTCTAAAAGTAATCTGAAAACTTGGTGTAGGAACCTTTGTTCCGGTATAGGAATCGATATCCTGGTACAGGAACAGAAATTAGGGGAATTTTGAGGTCTAAAATGGGCCTCCTAAGGAAATATTAAAGTAATAGCTAAACCAATAAAATAATATTTATAAATTGCAATTCACTTTTTGCACCACAATCCATGTAACCATAGTTAAATTCGATTCAAAATTTGTACCAAAATAAAATTAATAAAATAATTGTATTGATGTGACTATAAATAAGAATGAGCTTTTCAAGAAAAATTCATTATTATTGAACAACTAATGCATTTGTCCTTTGTACTTAAATAACTTAAAAGAAAATATAAATATAAATTTATAATTTCTTAATTATATTATATATTATTAATTAAAATTTATATTATTTAAATTGTATAATGACATGTAATTAATATACTATATAAAAATAATATAATATAATATAATAAATGTATAGGGATATGCATTGTTTCTTTCAAGAAATAAAAAATGACAATAATATATTTTTATTCAAAAAATGTGAAATGACATTTATTATGAGTACTTTACTTTGACTTTAAAAGTACTTAGGGAACTACCATGGTTAACCATGATTTTTTATCCACCATTGAGAATGTGACAAGTAAGTACCTTTAACTCAAGCAAAGCCACCTCAACCATTAGGGATGATGTCATCCCTTAAAATGTGATTGGTTCTCATAAAGTGAATTTTGATTGTACATTTTCCTTAGGAGGCCCATTTTAGACCTCAAAATTCCCCTAATGGTGCACTAGTCTGGAGACATAGATATCTTATATGAAGATTAAAACCTTCATTATATGTATAAAACATACTTCTGGCATATAAAATTCATTTCATTACAGGCACAATGTTTTGGTACAAGAACATTATTGTAGTACGGGAATGATAGTTTAGTGCAGGAAGGAATATCTTAAAGAGGGCAGACACCTTTAATAGTCCAAATATCAATCTGTCATATAAGTATACTGAAGATAATCATAAGTATTCATTTCATCAATCAAGATTATTTACAGAAACTTGTGAATTCCTTTTATTTATTTCCTCGCAAAGTACTTTCTTTCATATTCCAGCACTAGAATTTCTTTGGTATTATTTTCTATGTGATCTGTTATCGTTCTATAATTTTAATATTAGCAAGAATAATTATAAAGGGCAACATAAAATCACTTTTAAAGATGAGATCTAGCCCTGTCAGCTTTAGAGAGGGCTCTCTCTAAATAATTTAGCTTTGTTTCCTTAATTGATATTAGGTTAGGTATGATAGTGTTGAAATGTTTGTTTTTTTGTTTGATTGGTTGGTTGGTTGGTTTGTTAGGTGATATTTTTTTAGTTAATTATTTTCCATTGGGATATGGAGTCAAATAAAGGTAGATGCTGCATAAAATTTTCAAAGAGTAATCACAGGGAAAGCTAGTCATAGTTACAGGATCTTTAATTCTAAATGAATTATGAAATGAAGCATGAGTGAATTCAGTAGTGATTGAAAAGCATTCAAGAATTTCTAAATCAGACTTTAGAAGAAAATATATATATTGCAAACACAGCCAGAAATAAGGTGTTTAGATAAAAAATATTACTTCTTCACTTTATGTTTTACAATTAGATCAAAGTAAAACATAGTAAGGAAACATAATGAAAACAATTGTCACAAAGGAAAAACATCACCAGTAACATATAGCACAAGTATAATGTGAATGGTCTTCTTTATTGATGTATCAACAGCTCAAAAAGTACAATTCTCAATAGAAAAGATTACAATTATCAGAGTCTAACCCCTGATACTTTGAATGCATGAAGTATTTAAACTAATTCTATAAAGGATGTCGTATCAAAACAGGAAATATTTTTATTAATTACAACATAATTATCCAACGTACTCCAAAAAGGTGGAGTAGTTTAAAGATTTCTGGATATCTGGCACTTCTCTCTGGGAAACAGTTGCTTCATGTTCTAACCATTGGTTGCACGATCTAATTGTTGTTGCGCTGATCGTTGTGCTGATTGTAGCTACTCTTCACTCCTCCTGGAAATCCTGCAACTTTTCCCACCGATCCTCATAAGGAAGAAGTATCTTGTTTTCCTTCCGATAGATCGCGTCAACTTCTGTGTATCTAGAAAATGCGATTTTGAGCATCAATATATGATTTATCGCGTGTTGGATGAAAACATCGTTACTCAAAACTTCCATAAAATCTCTCCCTGTCATTGCACCTTTAATGTTTGAAAACTTTGTTGTGTCCTTTGCAATTTCCTTGAGCTTCTTCACATAATCATCTTTGGACATTAGTTTGTCATTGATAGCAAACAGAGAAGGCAGACCCCTTTTGGTTAGTGGCTCAATTCTATTGAAGAACTTGCTGACAACAATTTCCAATCCATTACACGTTTCCTCAAGTTGTTGCACTAAGTTCCTTAGTGTAAGGACTTTTTTCACCTCGAAAATGGTTTCTGTCTTGTCAAGTATTCCCAGATCATCAAGTTCATATCTATTTCTGGAATTCATAAACTTAATGATCTTGTTAGTTGTATCAGGCATGTCTCCTAGATCTTTAGTTATACCTAAATTGGCCCTATTAGATTTCTCAATCAAGTCTTTTTGTTCAAAACTAATCTCGATATATGGCCAGATTTCATTCCAAGGTGTTTCCAGTGGAGGATTATTTTAGAGATTTTTGTAAACTCTCTATTTGCTTCTGATTTCTCTATGATTCTGTTGAATGAGCTATCTCAGTCTTTACCATCTGATATTGTAAAATCTTGTATTGACCCTGCAGTATTTTGATTTCCTTTGTGTGCAATGACATGTTTTCCATTGATTTTTCAAGCTGATCTGTAGCATCTCCTGTACTAGTTGTTAAAGTTGTTGAAGCAGGAATGGTTGAAAGGGGTATAGCCTATAAAGGAACAATTGATGTTTTGGGAGCCTGCTCTTTTTCCTTGACCATTTTCTCCATTTCAATCTCCATATTTTTCAGTTGGGCAGTCTGCTCCATGATGAGATTCATCATATCAGATTTATGGGTCTCTGTATCTTCTATTTATTTTGTAAGTGGGTCTTTTTTTTTCTAACATCTTCAACTACTTATTTGAGGCTCATATATCTGCATTTTTCTTCTTAATTATATCCTCCACAGCCATGCAAATTTGAGGGGTCATATCCTATCCTTACAACCAAATCTTCCAAGGCTTTTATCCTTGTATGCTTGGACATAGAAGATATCTTTTCCATCTTGAGTTGAGACTGTACATTTGATAAAGAGACCTGCAACTTAGACAAATTCATAGTTGTGTTGGTTAAGGTGGAAGATATCATTTCAGTCTGTTTGTGCATTTCCATCTGGTCGATGGGAATTATGTCCTTGAAGCTGAATTCAAATGAGCTCTGCTTGTAGTCTGCTTCCATCTTGGGTTTTGCAATTTGGGCTTCCAGGAATTCCATGTGCATTTTCCCCTTTTCTGAATCAAAATTTGATAATAGTATTCTCTGTGATCTAGAGGTTTGCTTACAGAATTGGGTGTAAGTGCTGTTATTTAAGATTTCATTCATGAGTTTGATTTCCCTGAAGTTATCAAACACTGTTTTCTCCCTTTCTTCTGCAACAACACTAGATGTGGATGTCTGGAGGGCCTGTTGTTGATTTAGCATGGTATTTGATGTAGTAGGTGAGGATATGGGTTGTCCTCCCACTGGAGATGATCCTAGAGTATCGAGGATGTTAATGATGGTCTCCTGCTATGTTTCTTTACCTTGTATCCTGGCCCTTTTCCTATACTTCATCTTGAATTATTTATTAGAAGTATCAATCACTGAAGGTGGCTGATCTCCCCTTTGCCTCTTCCCTGTTGTTTCTTTCTTGTCTTCTTTGCTTTGTTTTTTTCTGTGGTACAGGGGTTTGGAAACCTAAGGTAGATATTGACTGCTCCTTTGACTCGTGCAAAGTATTCTCTGGCCATTCTGTCTGATTCCTTAAATGTTCTATTTATGGCCTTTGGGTGTGAATGTAGGGTGTAGACTTGTTCTCCACCCTCATTTTAGAGATGACCCCAAAGGGATCATAGGACCATGTAAAGTTGGGAGCAAACTTCATTTATTTCAGTCTCTTGTCAGCTTCCTCGCCTGTTGCCCTGTTGTTGCATATAAATGGCCTAATTTTGGATTTGATCCTGAATTGTGATTTTTGTTTTGCTAAGATAAAATTCACATCATTTGAATTCAACATTTTTCTGATATATTCCAGGGAAAAAATCCTCATTGGGATTAATTTTGGTAACTTGTAGGGAGGTAATTCACACCCATATACGCTTAGCTCTGTATAATTTTGGTATAAATACTAGTATGTTGTTTTGGCCTGATCTAAAAGATGCATAATTATTTTAATTTCTTCACTTTTTTTGGGCTCAGTTGTGCCATTTAGAATACTCATAACTGGATGTAAGAATAGCTCAATAATTTTTTTGTAGCTTTATTCTTCTTGCTCTTTCATGAGTAGGGTGGTCCAAAAAATGACAGACTGTGGGAGTCCTTCTTCATCCATCTTCTTCATAGCAAACGGAAACCTTTATGCCTGAAAATATAAGAACATGTAGACAATGACAAAAGTATATTTAAATACTCCCTCTGTATGGAATTTCATAAAGTGGTCATAGATGTTGTGAGCTAGGAATCGGATAAAATCAAACATGACAGAGGCCTTGGAATCTATGGAAAATATAGTCAAAAAGCCTATAATTTCCTCATATATCCATTGGTCAGAGTAATACCCAAGAAGATATGCCAGGACTGTGGCTATTTGTTTTGTTCTTTCAGGGAATAAGGGTGAGCGATAGGGAGGATTTTTCTTGGGTAAAGGTGTATTTTCAGTTAAGAACAACTCCAGGGTTGTGGCTCTCTTGTCAAAATATATCTTTTGGTATAGATCTATGAGGTATTCTCAAGAAAATGGTATAGTGTTTTCCGCTGAAGGTCCGTGCATCATTTGGATGATGGATTGGGCATTAATTTTAAACAAAAATTCATCAATAGGGGAAATAACAACTCTCTAGTTAGGGATATAATAGGCACATCATCTTCTAATGAATTCTGGGGCATTGTGGTTTTTAGGGAAAATTTAATAGGGTAATTTTGCGTCCCATGGGAAAATGTCATCAACACCATCTATCAACGTATCCTCTAACCAGCAATAAACATCAAAAAGATCAAACTCATAGAGGGTCTCGTGAATATTAAAATCCCTGTCTACTAGGCTAACATGATCAAGGTCGATTAGATGGTGAATCATAGGATTGAAGGGTTCCTGAAATTTCTTCTTGGGAGGCATTGTTGGTTCAAACTGAAGAACGGATTAATTTAGTTGGTGATGCAGGTTTGTAGAGTGCAGTGGCAGAATTGGAGTGAGGAAGATAAAGAAACAAGAAGAAAAATTGGGATTGTTGCATTTTACCTATAAAATTATAAAACCAGTAGCAGAGATGATAATCGAAGAGCATAGTAAAGTTTGAAATAGGTGAAAGGAAGGAATTTTATAATTTTTCTTGGTTTCCCATTTTCCATGGTGTAGGTCTATTGTTTAATGGTTAATTACATTTAATTATGCATTTGACTGTTTTAGGCAGGAGCAGAGCTGAATGGATGGGTAATGGTTTGATGAGGTGGCACGATGGGATAGGCATAATGATAACGGTTGGGAGGGTGGTTTAGTATTGGTGGAGAATACCGCTTTCGGAGGGGGTAGCACGCGATAAGCGGCTTTGGCGAGGGGGGTGTGAAATCACCTACATCTGCCATGTATGTTGTGGGTCCTATTCCAATAATGCTAACTTCAGACAACACCCCCCCCCCCCCCACCAACAATAAATTTCGAATAGTGTGTGTGTGGGGGGGGGGGGTGTGCAGTAATTATGACCGTCGGATTAAAAAGGATGTGTTAAGTTGAGGGGAAAGGTGGCGGAAGTATAGTTGCGATGTGACGGGATGGATGGTGGGCTCAGGAATAAATGAAATGTGGGTGGAGTGATAAGTAAGGGTAAAACATAGGTATAAGAGAGAAAAATATCAAATACCCTTTAGGAATTGAACCTTTGAACTCTGGATAATATTATTATCCCTTTATCTTTTCCAACATATAAAATGCCTTTAATGTGCAAATTAAGGTAAATTTTTTCATGTCTTTTCCCAACATCACCTTCTCTTTCTCTACCTACCCTAACTTATAGTCTAACATTTTTTTCATATTTTCTTTGGCAAGGTGCATTTGAAATATCAGATCCAGATTATCTCTTTTTTTTATGAAAATCTATCCTACTCTATCCCTTATTTCACCTATTGATTCATATTAGATTATTGAATCAATTTCATTTCTACCTATCTACTGACTTTATCAAGATTAACAGTTTGGTAAGTATTTATTCACTAACCTATTTAACAAAAATTCAAACGTGTTCAATCATGATTAAACTGTATGGATTGAACAAACTAACGTATGAGTAGTGGCATTTTGATTTGCATCACTTTCAGTATTTTTTTTTTTGGTAGGTTTTTATTTTCTTTTCTTTCACTCTCTTCAACTTTTTTTTCTTTTTTAACATACCCTCTTTTCTTTTTCTTTACTTTTTTTAGAAATCATTTGAATATTGAGAATCATGTACAATATGAAATTACAACTATAAAATACTCAATCACCTTGAGATCCTATAATTTATAGGACCCTAACATTATCATTATTTTTTATTCTGCAAGGTTGTGATTGCAGAAGTAGGAATAGAATTAGGAAAGCTTCATATCATTTCTGGAATTTCCTGTGCTTCGCCTCTAATTTTTACCAAACCCTGGGGTTGACAATTCAGTGTTGAAGGATTTTGTTGACCCGCAATTCCCGCACCCAACATTTTGGTGCCATTGTGGGGGGAGGTGATTTGAAATTGGTAAAAAAAAATTGTTTTTCTGCAATAGAGGTAAGTCTGCTATTATTTTTTCCATAGTGTGCTTCTATTGTTTGAAGGATTTTATAAGTGATGATTTCTTATTTTAATTACAACATTTTATTGATTTTTTGTTTTTTCATTTTTTTGAGATGAATGCCTAAAAGGGGTAGGGGTTTGAAGCCCAATAGGGGCCGAAGAAACACTGATAAATATGAATTTTTTTCTCATATTGGGCCTTCTCTTGTCGGTGGAAAGTCCAAACAGACACAGACCCATCATGTAGGAACTGTCAACTTGGACTCTGGTGAGAGTAGTTCGGGTGTGATACAACCAACAAAGGGGAAGAAGGAGATTGTTAGAATTCAAAGAAAATCAACCCATAGTTGACCTTCTCAGCCTATTGAGAGCAGTTCATTTGGAGGTCCAAGAATGGATGATCACGAAGAAGGGAAGTGGAGAAAACCAGGTAAATGAGGAACAATCTACCTTCAGATTTTCGATCGTGGATCCAGACATAGTTGTGAAAATGAAGAATATTCCTCCATCATCTCTTCCTCATTTCTATGGTAAGGTACATGAGGACCCAGATTATTTCTTATTCGAATTTGACTTATTATGTAGAAGCTATGATTACTCCTCAGATCCTCAAAAGTTAAAGCTGTTTCCTGTAACTCTTAAGAATTCAACATTACGCTGGTTCATGGGATTAGGAGGAAACACTATAGCTTCTTGGGAGTAGATGAAGAGGTTGTTTTTATTAAAATATTAGGAATATTGTAAAAGTAGAGAGATGCAGGATGAAATATTCACCATTGTGCAAGGTGATGATGAGACCTTGGAAGATTATTTGGAAACATTTTTGTATATCCTCCAAAGGTCAAAACACAAATTTGATCAAAGTACTTGTTAGTATGAATCTTTCGTCATAAAATATCACTTTAGCTATGCATAAAAAATAGCCCTAACATCGATTGTGGCTGCAAAATATCTTTAATTTTGCTGCACAAATCCAGATCTAAGCACAAAAGACATTAAGCAGATAAAATACAATGTGGCTCCATGCATCCAATAGATAAGACAAGAATAATGTATTTAAAAGAATTTTATATTATATTAAAGAATGAGGCACCTGAGAGGAAAACAAGAAAGGTGTTTTCCGGTTCTCCTCAATGGGTTGGGTTCTTGAAAGTCCTCAGTGTTTCAGATCTAAAATTCCTCTCTTTGGTTGATGTGGAAAACCCAAACAAACATAGAACTCAATGGGAGCTCACAATGCAAAAATGGAAAATGGTCACCAAGAATAGATCCAGAGTGATCTAATGAAATGGAGGTGACTAATGAATGGGGAAAACCCTTCTATTTATAACAAAATATTGGGGTGTTCTAGAACTCGGTGCATGAATAAAATATTATTAATCAAATTCTAGAATCACCCTTTAGGAATATTTTATTATATTTGTTGGAGGGAAAAGGATTCATCAATAATACATCGAGCGAGATTGGCATTGCGTATTTTTACTGGGATTTGGAAAGCAACCGAAGCAGGAAGGGGAGGATGGTCTGACTGACGAGCGTCGAAAACAATTAATTGGTCATCAGCAGGATCTACAACACCCACAGTAGATAGTAGAGCCTTCTTTTGAGAAGGACACGACTGGAGGAGTTACAGTGTTGAAATGGAAGCAGGAGATTGTGCCAGATCATCTACTATGATGTATGAATGGGTAGCCCTACCAGAGGCAGCATTTCGGCGTAATGGGCCCTTAGGAATTTTGGTATGAACCTCAACTTTGGGTGGAGGGATTTGCAAGGGATCATTGGACGTCGACAGAGGCTCTGTAGGACCTGAGGATGAGGACTCAGAGACAGATGGAACGGGGGGTGGGGAGTACTGACGAGACCGAGTTTGAAGGTTAAGGTCGACAGTGAGAGGTTGGTTAGATGTCATCATGAGAATCTGGTAATCAGAGGAACCAGAAGGAGGAGGGTGAGTGGTTACCTGGGTGTGAGGGGATTGAGTAGCCACAAATCCTTGCTGGGGGAAAGGATCAGTAAACACAGCGGATTGAGAAGTAGCGGTATTGGGAGGGACAGGAGGGGAGGAGTGTTTTCCCTGGACGGTGGCTTGAGACTCCCACGTCTGTCGCATCTGTGGTAATAGGGGACAATCGTGAGTGTAATGACCAAAAACACCACAACATGAACAAGGCTTATTGGTGCGAAGCGGCCTATCTGGCTTGGGCTGAGAGCCCTGTGGCTAGTTAGTAGTGTTACGGTCAATACTGGAAGGATTGGGTCCACGATTACCAGAGGCAGATGGATTGCCTCTCCTCCGTCGTTGAGAAGGAAGAGTAGTAGTCGCACCTTGCTATGCAAATACGTGCCCTGGAGGGGGTAGTAAGTGCGGCGGCGAGGGTGGAGAAGGCAAGGGAGTGGGAGGTCCAAATGTTGGAGGAGCTGGGACACCAGGCTGCGGGTAAGGATAAGGGTGAGAATGGGAAACATTGAGGTAAGCAGGAGTGTGGGCAAAAGGAGGAGGCATGCCATATCCTAGATACATGTTACCGGGAGGGGGAAAGGTGCTGGAGGTGCTGGCCCCACCAGGAGGAAAACCATAGGCCATAAGAGGTTGAGCAGAGGTATGTGACAGAGCTTCGATGATACCGTCGACAGAATGAGAGGCTCCCGAGGCATTAGGGGCACCGGGTTTGGGGAGGTCAGGAAGGACAGTATAGACATAACCAGATTGAGCATATATAAGGTCGTATTTCAAGGCAATTTGGAGGGCGGCTTCTTCGGTTTGGGGAAAATGGGATGCGACATCTTTGCCAATGGGAGGTAAGAGAGAACGGAGGAACCAGTCCATATAAACCTGATCTTCAAAGGGGGGAGCACGACAGAGGCTTCGTCTTCTTCGCCATTCCTGGACATGAGCGGAAAGGCGGGTCGAAGAGGATTGATGAAAGGAAGTCAAGAGTTCAGTCCCAGTGTCGTATCGGAGAGGGAGCTGGAAATAAGATAAAAAGGCCTGGGAAATGGTTGCAAAGGTGGTATGGGAAGAGGTGGCTTGATCGACATACCATTTGGAAGCTTCACCGGTAAGCGTGTGTTGGAACAATCGAATATGGATGGAGTCATTGGTGATGGAGTTGGAGGAACACCACATGTGAAAAGATCGAATATGGTTGGAGGGATCTTCAGTAGCAAGGCCTTCAAACTTGGGAATGTCGGAGGGGAGCTTGGTTGGCATGGCAGGCCAATTGGCATCGTGGTGAATGGGATCATTAATCAGCTGATTGAAGTCAGGGAGACTGAGACTGGCCATATAAGGGAGCAACGGGGCAGTCGAGGTAGGTCCCGTAGTGGTTCCATTGGAAACGGACCCAGTAGTAGAACTGGGGTTAGGGCTAGGTCCTGAACTAGACATGGTGAAGGTAAGAGGGGAAGAACTAGAAGGAGGGGGAGAACCCGAACAATCAGAGGAAGAGTTGGTGTGCGAACTCGGGGGAGGGCTTACTCGATGACGACGGGGAGGAGGAAGTCATCCGACCGGAAACTGAGGGTGAAGGCCAAGAAGTCTCTGGGACAAACGCCTTGGAGGCGCAATGATGACGGGAAGAAGAGATACCGACGAAAGCAAGGCGCAAAAGCAAGACGTGACAAGGGCAGGGAGGTGCAGTGTCAATTGATTTTAGAGTCTTGTCTAGGCGGTGTTAACTAGGCTCTTCTTCACTTAGGGTCAGTGTGTGGCATGCGTTAATTTTAAATTATTAAACCCAGACATTTTGAGGGTAAAAGAAAAAAGTGTGCTGCGTAACTGAAAATAAATTTGCAGTAAATAAGACTGAAAGAACAGAAAATTAATAGCTACCAACGCATCAATCTAACCCAAGAAGGTGGGTCTCTCAAAACTAGTCTATAAGAGGGAAAAAATCTAAGCAAAGCACGCTAAAAGTAGGCCAATAGATCTAAGGTCAGGAGGGACAGGGATCTAAAGGAAAAATCTGCTGAAAAGAGGTGCAGAGAACAGCAAAGAGACATAGGCAAGGTTGCTGCTAAAAAGGAGGGGATCAGCTAAAAGAAGAAGGGGTAAGGAGGTGGCCCTAGGAATGAACCCAAAAAAAACTATATGAGGTGGTTTGCAAGGGATAAGAGCTGATCGAAAAGGATCTGAAAATGAGGGATCAGATCTGAAAGAAAGAAGGCTGAAGCACTGGAAATTCAGACGTCTAAAATAGCAAAAACTCGCCCACAAAAAGTGGAGGGTACTAAAGCCCTAAGGGGAAAGATTCTCACTTAGTTGAGTAAAACAGATCAGAGACAGGTCTAAACGAGCGGAGACAGAGGCTGGAAAACCCTGACAGAAGCTTCAGGCAAACCCAGAAAAAGTGCTAGAAGATTGCAGAAAAAAGTGCAGGTCGCAGGTTCTGATGTGTTTGCAGTCCAGGATGTAGATTTGGGGCAGAAAAGTGCGACCTCAAGGCCAGGTCGCACTTTTTGGGCCAATAAGTGCGACTTGCAGATCTGGCTCTCTCGGCGGCAAATTTCAGAAAAATTTGTCGTCTTAGCTGCAACTGATGTCTGTCACCTGCGCAATAAGGCAAGAAACACACAGAAGTTAAAAATTTGGATGTTTGAGGGTTTTAGAGGTAAAAAAGACCATAAAAATAGGAAAAACAGAAAATTGAAGAGGAACCCTAGGGTCTGAAACAGTTGGATATGCAGGAATATATAAAACGACAGTGGTCGCAAAAGAAAACTTGTGTGGAGTCGCCAATTGTTAGTATGAATCTTTCGTCGTAAAAGATCACTTTAGCTACGCATAAAAAATAGCCCTAACATCGATTGTGGCTGCAAAATATCTTTAAGTTTGTTGTACAAATCCAAATCTAAGCACAAAAAACATTAAGCAGATAAAATACAATGTGGCTCCATGCATCCAATAGATAATACAAGAATAATGTATTTAAAAGAATTTTATATTATATTAAAGAATGGGGCACCTGAGAAGAAAACAAGAAAGGTGTTTTCTGGTTCTCCTCAATGGGATGGGTTCTTGAAAGTCCTCAGTGTTTCAGATCTAAAATTCATCTCTTTGGTTGATGTGGAAAACCCAAAAAACATAGAACTCAATGGGAGCTCACAATGCAAAAATGGAAAATGGTGACCAAGAATAGATCCAGAGTGATCTAATGCAATGGAGGTGACTAATGAATGGGGAAAACCCTTCTATTTATAACAAAATATTGGGGTGTTCTAGAACTCGGTGTATGAATAAAATATTATTAATCAAATTCTAGAATCACCCTTTAGGAATATTTTATTATATTTGTTGGAGGGAAAAGGGTTTTTTGACTTGGGTCAATTCCTTTATTTATAAATAACAAATAGATAAATGATTTATTTATTATTTAAGGGAAATGAGGGGAATTTAATTAAATAAATAATGGTTTATTTAATTATTTATATGTGATTTAGTCAAATTTAACTAAGAATATTTTTTAAATAATGATTTAAATAACTTATTCTTAGGAAATAATTAAATAAATAAGGATTTATTTAATTAATTTCCTTGTTTTGGGTTAAATATGACCAGGAAATATAAATAAACAAGTTATTGCACATGGTGAAAGCAATTTTACTTAGGGTAAAATTGGTCTTACATGGTGTACTTAGGTTCATCTAATGATAATAGGTTAGATGACCAAAAAATGGTGTAACAGTACTAGTAGAACCTTATTCTTACGTGGGCTTACTGATGATGCTAGAAATAACTTAACTTTGTTATGACAAGGGGATATTGCTAAGAAACCTTTTTATCAAAATTGTAACCTGTGCAGGAAATTCTCAAGTAATCAATCTAGATCCGGTAAAGGAACTCAAAGTAGAAATAAAAAATTTGGATCTATGGATTCTATGATTATTAGGTTGGAGAACAAAATGGAAAATATGAAAATTGAAATAATGAATACTATTAGCAAGCAAATAGACTCTTTAAATTTTCAACAAAAGCTTGTAGAAGAACAAGAGCCATTGTCTATTTTTTGTCCAAAGTGTAGGAAAAAGCATACTTTAAGAGAATGTCTAATGATGTTAAAGGAACTAATAAATGTGTGATTTGTGCAGAGAACCATGCCACCGAAAAATGCCTCTCCATACCTAGATTGAAAGCGGTATTTGAGGGAGGGAAGCCTGAACCTGAGTCATTACATTCTATAAGAGCATAGAGATATTGGCCTCAGGTAGGTGCAGGTATGGCTCCTGAACTTCCTCCACATTTTTTTGGCTATAATGCACAACCATATTCCTATCATAACACTAATCACTCTCAACTGTGGCAACATGGGAACCACTTTCAGTATGGAAAACCCTCCCAATCTTGGTAACAAGGTTGGAGAGGGCCAAACTATTCACATAATTCCTATCCCACGCCTATGCAATAATATCCACCTACATATGCACCTTACCCAATGCTGCAACCATATTTGCCCCAGCTAAGTCAGTCAATGCCACCATTACCTTTACCTCCACCATTCTGACCTCCTCAAATGCTTGCTCAACCCATACCAAATCCAAATAATAAAGCGATACAAATGATCTATTCTATTAAACTGCTTCTTCCACCCAGTTATCTGTCTATTTTGGTTGGAGTCAATGATCTCCAACTGAGATCAGGGAAGGTAGTAACATTAGAAAAACAAAAGCAGCCCATGGTGATTATCGAAGAGAAAAGTGAGGAGGAAAATCTTGACCATTATGGGAGATATTTCACCATTCAACCCATCCCTATACCTTCAGAGCCTTTTCCATCCTCCTCAAAACGGCCTTCCTATCCAGAGAGGCTAGTTGTGGAGAGGAATGACCCCATTCCTAAGTCTACTCTGGCTTCTAAGCTTTGGAATATTTTCATAAAGGTCCCTTTGCTCCAAGATATCAAATATATCCCCATATCTATAAAAATAATTAGGGAACTCTGTCTCAATAATTCGGGAAGGAAAAAAGTAGAACCTCAAACCATTCAATTTGTTGGAAGAGCAGTAGAGTTAATGACAGGGTGAGTGCAAATGGAAAAATATACCGACCCTGGAAACCCTGTTGTCTCTATTCAGATAGGTGATGTCCTTGTCTCCAATGTGCTTATAGACCTAGGGGCAACCATTAATGTTATAACTAAGCAAACCATAGATCAACTTGGGTTGGTCCACATTTTTCCTACTCCTACTGTGCTTCGATTGGAAGACAGATCTAAAATCAAGTTGTAGGGAGTGTTGGACGAAGTGGTTTTTTTTTATATACTCTTGGGAATATCCCACAAAATTCATTATGCTTTAGCCAAAGAATCCTGTGGGAGGACATCCCTTCATCTTGGGACGACCTTGGCTTGCTACAGCTAATGCTTACATTGGATGTCGTTCTGGTGACATGTACATTTCCCATGGATATTCTAGGAACAAAGTCACCTTATATCCACCTGCTAGATCTATCTAGGAGCTTAGAGATACTTTATGGCTGAATTATAGTAGTGAAGAGGAGACTCGGTCAGTTTTGATGATACATCATTATACTGAGTCAACTCGGGAGGGTGAGATATGAGACTTCTTGAATAATCTAGATACCATGCCAAATTTTGAGTCATTATGTCAAATATTTAGTCTGGATTTTTAAGAAATTCATTTTTCCCAAACTTCCTCATCGTAGTCTCTAGCAGAACCTCTTTGTACTGTCAAACCTGAAACCACCCTTGTTGAGGTCAGTCCAGGTAAATTTTTACATATTAGCTCAGACCTGGATGCATCCCAACAAGAGCAACTTGTAAAGTTGTTGCAAAACCATCTTGATGCCTTTGCATGGGGATATGAGGACATGAAAGGAATCCCTCCTAAAACTTGTACTCATCACATTTATATTCAGGAGAGAACCCAACCTGTCCGACAACCCCCGAGACGCATGAATCCAACTCAAAGAGAAGTTGTGAAGGAAGAATTACAAAAAATCTTAGATGTTGATTTTATTTATTCTATATACAATATCCAATGGGTCTCTCCATTGGTAATAGTCCCGAGGAAAGATGGGAGATGGTTCATTTGCATTGATTGTAGATAATTGAACAAAACCACTCTCAAGGATTACTTTTCCATTCCTTTCATCGATCAGGTGCTTGATACCCTTGCCGATAAAAAGTAATTTTCTTTTTTAGATGGATTTAGTGGTTATAACCAGATATAGATCACACCCAAGGATCAATATAAGACCACATTTACATCCCCATGGGGGAAATTTTCATACCGAGTGTTTCCCTTTGGGCTATGTAATGCCCTAGCCACCTTTCAAAGGGCAGTGCTAGCCATTTTTGCTGACCTAGAGTGTGTGGAGATCTATATGGATGACTTTTCAATATTTTGTGATTCATTTCCTGAAGCCCTCAAAAATCTAGAAAAGTGCTTTCTCATTGCCAAGAAGCTCACCTTGCCTTGAGTGACAAAAAGTGTAGATTAATGTGCAAAGCAGGAGTAGTTCTTGGCCACCTCATTTTTTACAAAGGTATCCAAGTTGACCCAACTAAGATAGAGGTTATTGTGTGCCTTCGTGCACCCAAAACACAAAGGGAAGTGCGAGGGTTCCTGGGAAATGTGGGCTACTACAGGATATTCAATGAGAACTTTTGTAGGATAGCTACTACCCTTTTCCGATTATTAGCTATGGATAGTGAGTTTTCTTGGTCCAGAACTTGCCAACAGTATTTTGAGACATTAAAGGAAAAATTAGTATAGGCATCAGTTTTTAGAGGACCTAACTGGTCCCTTCAATTTCATATTTCCTCGGATGCCTCAGATACTATCATTGGCATAGCTTTAGGACAAGAAGAAAACAAATAGTGTTATGCTATCTATTTCATCAGTAAAAACTTTTCACCCGCTGAACTGAATTATAATGTGACTGAGAAAGAGTTTTTAGCTGTGATTTTTGTTATTAATAAATTGAGACACTACATAACAGGATATGAAGTCTTTGTGCATAGTGATCAATCTGCATAAGATATTTGATGAATAAAACATTGACTAGCAGTAGAGTGACTAGGTGGTTAATTTTGCTTCAAGAATTTAATGTTACTATTATTGATAGACCAAGAAAATCTAATGTTGTGGCTGACTATATTTCTAGATTAAATAATCTTGGTGAAGAAATTCTTGTTGATGATGATTTCTCTAAAGAATATCTTTTTGTTGTGTCAACAAAATCCCCATGGTTTGTTGACATAGCCAATTATTTAGTCACCGAAAAGACACCACCTCACTTGTTTGCTCGTGAAAAGTGGAATATCATACAAAAAAGTGTTGCATATACTTGGATTGAAAGAGACCTATTTTACACCAAACCAGATCTTATTATCCGTCGCTATGTAAGAGAGGAAGAAGTGTTCGAAATATTGAAATCTGCTTATGACGAACCTTGTGGAGGCCATTTCACTGATAAGAGAACTGCATACAAGATTATACGAGCTGGCTATTTTTGGCCATCCTTGTTTAAGGATGCCAAACAATATTTCAAGCAATGTGATAGCTGACAGCAAATGGGCCAACCGAATCAAACCAATGAAATTCCTTTATGTCCTCAGGCTATGATTGAGCCCTTTGAAAAATGGGCTATTGATTTTGTAGGACCCATAAATCTAACATCTTTAAATAAAAAGCATATACTAGTTTGTATAGATTTTGTTACAAAATGGGTAGAAGCTAAAGTTGTTTCTTTTGCTACTAAAAAAGTTGGTGTAGACCTTTTATTTACTGAAATATTTACTAGATTTGGTATGCCTAGAGAGATTGTTTCTAACAATGGACCATAGTTTATTTCTAATCTAGTACAGGGTGTGATGCATCAATACAAAATTTGGCAGGGGAAATCTACACTGTATTACCCGCAAGAAAATGGCTAGGTGCAACCTACAATAAGGTAATCGAGTCCATCCTCACCAAAACAATGAACATGCATAGGAAGGATTGGACTAGCATACTGTTGGAAGCCTTATGGGCATATCAAACCACTTGGAGGAACAACACAGGACACACACCATATGAGCTGGTATATGGGAAATAGGTCCTTTTTCCGATAGAGTTCCATATCAACACCTTACGAACTATAGTTTAGTTGGGACTAGATCTCTCAAAAACACAATAGCAGGGTCTACTACAGTTGAATGAGTTAGATAAATTTAGAATGGATGTTGTTCAGCATAATATATTGGTTCAACAATAGCGCAAGAAGTGGCATGACAAGTCTATCAAGAAAAATAAATTCCAACCAGGTGATTCGGAACTGCTTTATGATTCCAGATTTAAACATTTCAAAGGGAAATTCCACACATGCTGGATGGGACCTTATGAAGTGATTAATGTTTTTGAGAATGGAGTGGTAGAAATCAAAAGTATTGATGGGAAAGATTCAGTATTCCTTGTGAATGGGCATAGACTTGAGGTATATTTTCGGCCCCTCACAAAGGAAGATTTTATGAAACAAGTACAACAGTAATCCAAAGAAGAGATGATAGGTGGTTGTGCCAACCCATTTCAAACATGATTCTTTATTTTTCTTGAAATTAAAAAGAAAAAAATAAAATAAAAACAATTGACAAAAAAAAATAGAAAAGTATTTTCCTATGATCGTGAAAATCAGTTTACAGACATAATCACAGAAGGATCAACTTGAAAACAAGCATGCTAGTAGGAAGATAAAATTTCAATAAAATGGGAATGTTGCTTGATCTTTACACGTGCTAACTGTCACCAAGAAGAAGCAGGTTTTCAGTGTAGGAACTGAGCCCTTATCCAAGTTTGGGACAGCTGACAAATTTTTTTTTATGCAACCAATGCTCAATTCCCGTTGTATTTATTTTGGATTCAACAGTATTCAGACAAATTTTTGAGGTAAAATTATTCCCTTCTTCTATTCCCATTTTCATAAATTTCCCTCTATTTTTCTTCTTTTGATCCCATGACTTACCACCCCTTTCTTCAAAGGAAATTTTCCCCATCCGATTTCGTGTTTCCCTCTTTTTCCCCTAAAATATTTTTTCCCAAATCCCTTTTTCGATATGTCCCTCTTGGTGGTTTCGCTCTTGAATTCCCTGTCGTAATTTCCTTCCCATTCTGAAATTTACCCTTTTCCCACTACTTTTCTCCCTCATGGATCATATTGCAGGATCTGATGTGAACTCACAATTCAAATCAAAAGGCATACATTAATACCAAAGACTGGCGAATAAAACCTCCTTTGTATGTTCAACAAATTTTCAAATCCAACCTATGAATTATATTTTATCATAACTTTTTGTTCCCGTACTCTCTTCAAATATGCTACAAATATCTCTAGTGCGGGAATATGTGTTAAGTGCAAGAATGTTCAGTACAAGAATGTTTAGTGTAGGAGTGTTTAGTGCAGGATCGTTCAAGTGCGGAAATGTTCAATGAAGGAATCCGCACTTTTGAGAACTCCCAACTACAAAAACACATGTTCTAGTACAAGAAAAATGGTATTCAGTGCAAAAATGTTTGATATAGTGTAGGAATACCTGGTGCAAGAATGCACAATTGGAAAGCTTACTTTTTTTCTATGAAAGTCTTGTGCTAGCAGAATGACTGCACCACCTTTAGACTATGGAATTCAATAATTTGTATTATTTTTAAGCCTTGTTTTATCATTTACTAAAGTAGGAGAGAAATTTTTTAAGTACAAATATATTTAGGTTATGAAATATTATTTTTATAAGTATCGTTTGCACCTTGTGTGAAATCATGAAGTGATGTGGGATGTGTACGATTTACCTGTAATCCAATACTTACCTTTTTGAAAAAAATTCTTATCACCTGTTAGTGATGACCTGACGTCATACCACACCTCACATGATGGTTATCTTAAATCACCACCATAATCGTCGCCCTTCGCCAGTGATCATTGTTGCTTGTAATTGAACCAATCCGTATCACATCCGTCCCAAGGTTGTGATTTTAATGATGGAGCATGACCGTTGGAGGGTGGTCAATATAGCGACGGATGGATAGCTCGTCTATCACAAACTAATTTCAACAAAGCCTCTGAATTCTTGTCGTGTGATCCTTCTAAGTTTTAGACAACAGTGGAGTGAATTTAAATGGAGGATGGCGCATGTGAGGATCGAACATTGGTTAATAAAATAGGTTGAGCAAACAGCCGAGTACAGGAACAATCTTGCAATATTGCAAGAATCCAGGTTCGTTCAGTTTTTGCTAAAATTGGATGGGTTTGACTCGGTTGTGGCACTAGAATTCACTCAAAATTTTGATGGGATCTGAGCTAAGGTGCGATTGCAATAACTTTATGTTACGGAGGAGCCCATATCATAGGCCATGGGACTAACAACAGTAGGTGAGCATTGGTTTAAAAAGGAGAAGCTCGAGAAGAAGTGGTGGCACCAGTTCGTGGTTGATAGAAAAAAAAGGGTGGATTGGAAGAAAGGACTACAATGTAACACCATGCTAGGAAAATGGAAGGAATTGTTGTATATATTACTGAAATTCCTCACTTGTGAGGGTCGTTATTCATTGACCTTTCTGTACCATATTCAACTACTGCTACATTTTGAGTCGGGTAAACTTGTCAACTTCCCCTATTTTCTGCTAAGAAGCTTAGAGAAAATGTCGAAAGGTAAGATGAGAAAAATTGCATGTAAATTATACCATCATGGGTTGATTGCAATTTTGGTTAAAAAGGAGTTGGAGGTCAAGAATATGACCTAGGAAGGATTTTTGAAGGAATTTCAAGAATGAAGCACAGTGAAGTCGTCAAACAAGAAGAGTGCAAGCAAGAAAGGAAATCCTAAAACCCTAACCTCATGCCCTACCAAGACTAAGGGCAGAGAAAAGTTAGTGCAGGCAGAGGAGCAGAGACCCATTGTTGAAACCTTGTCCATATAAAAGAGAACAACCCGGAGTTCGTCCAAGAAAAGGACTGCCTCTTCAAAGGAAGGTCATGTTCAGTTGACCTCCCCGATAAAATTGGACGATTCACTGCCTAACTCACCAGGTGACAATAACCTTTCACTCCTTTCTGAGTCTGCAGCCCACACAATAGTCAATAAAAGATATGTGGAGAAAGAAGATGACACACCCTTGTTGGTCTTCCTCGGAAAGGTGAAGAAAAGGGAAACAATGTTGACACCCAGTGCAAGTGCAGGAAAAGACCTGATAATGGGTTAAACAGACGCTGAAGTGAAGGGTACTGAAACCCTTGGTGATATTGAAGTGCAGGGTATTGAAGCCCTTGGTGATATTGAAGTCCAGGGTTCTGAAGCCCTTGATAATATTGAAGTACAGGGTATTGAAACCCTTGGTTATATTGAAATGCAAGAAATTGGTGGTGAGGGTAATGTCGACCCTCATGATGTCGGCATGTGTTTAGAGTCAATTGCCGAGAAAAATCCTACACAAGAAGAATTGGGTGAATAAAATTCCACTCTCCACCTGAACAGTCAGATAGAAGAGCTCAAGAAACTTATTTATGGGTTGGAGATACTAAGCCAAACCATGAAAGAGTAGGGGGCAGTGAAGAAACAAAAAAATACAGAGCTAACAAAGGAAGTGAAGGAACATAAACGGCAAGTGAGAATATGGAATTCTGAGCATAAAAGTGCTACGAGCATCTTAGAAAGGTGACCAAGAAACTCAAGAAGGCTCAAGGCAAAAAGATGAAGACAATGAAAGTAGGGATTAACATACAAATTCAGGATTGAAGGAAGGCTTCCTTGTTTTATTTTTTGCAACAGGTAAAGGTTGTGTGATGACACACAACAAGATAGGGATGGGAGGATGTTGGTAGGCTAAATTGCTTCATTTTTAACCTTTGTCCTACTCCAAACACAGAACCTAAAACCTATGTTTTAACCACGATGTTATAGGTCAATTTGGGCACCATTCCCAATGACCTAGTTAAAATGGACATCATCCACAGAACCAATGAAATAGGGTCTATCATCCCCTACCATTTCAATTGCTACATGCCCTAAGACAAAGAACAAGAACAAATCATCTATGACTTCCATTGAAAGGCTTCCAAGATTTGAAGTACATGTTATATCACCTATGAGCTCACCAACACAGTCTCTCAAAGGACTAACCACTTTGCATATGCAGTTACCTCCATTCAAGGGTGCTTTGCAAAGCACTTCCCGACATTCAAGAGTGCGTTGGTCAAATGGGAGCAAAATTCTCATTGTTCTGTAATCTCCACATGGTCAGTGCCTTATAGAAGAGTCCATATGTGTCAAAATTTGAATCCATGTTTCCATCTAACACCTCTGAGCATGGGAACATGTCTTTCCTATTATTAGAAAATCATTGATTGAGAAACTACCTTCAGTTGCCCTATAAATTGAGCACAGATCCTAGTGCTAGGGAAGGAAGAAATTTGGTAAAGAAATGTTGTTGGATTCTCAATTGAGTGTGATTAGAGTGATATGCTGCTAGTGAGATGTTTATTGTGATGAGGCTGGGATGAATGCTGGAGCCAGTGACATCAAATCAATCGCTGGTTGTAACCTCCCCCTTCTATCCATTAATAAAGATTGTTTTTCATTTTCCCACATATGTATATATTTATGTTTCTATCTTTCATATCATGGATTATTATCTGATGTATATGTTTCATGTTTCATTCATTTAACTGACTAAGATAAATAGCCATCTGTATGTTGAAATCTCTTTGTGTTTAGTGTTTATATTTGCAGGAACTAGTCTGGAAATCAAAGTTGGATTGGAAGCTACAGCAAGAGTGACAGAAGGAGAATAGGAAGCGCTTGGATCGCAAGCAAGTTCCTCCATCTTTCTCTGTGTCTATATACTCTTAGAGAAAGTGTCTGCAAAGTCTTTGATCTGTTGTTGTGAATGCATAACACCACATTTAGGGAATGTGTTTTATCCGTAATCCATAATTCCGCATAAAAAATTGGCGACTCCGCTGGGGAGTTTCCCTTCATTCCTGGTGTTTTTTCCTCTGCTTATCCACCCATTAGCATCTACTGTCAATTATTAGATTTTTGAATCAAATAATTGCATTACAAGTGTGTTTACTAGCTTGAATTTTGATCTCTGCTGCACCCAACGCACTGTTGGTCAAGACACAATGCTTTTCATATATTGTCTCCCACTCAAGGGTGCTTTGCAGCGCACTTTCTCCCCTTAGATACTGCATTTCTCCCTAAGCCAACCAAATTCCCTTTGAATTTGTCATTGTCATCACTTTCAACATTTTTTTGCTGTGTTTTCAATTGTCTGATACCTCATAGAGACCAGTGAATTTGCCTGAATCTTCCTCCTTTGAAAAGTAAGTTTGTTCAATGTCTCTTTAAGTGTTTTTCTTTATCATTGACAAATCAAATCAAAGTATTTTTATTTTTGCATTAGATCCATTTGTTTTCGTAAACGAAATTGTCGTTAAATTCTTCGTTTCCTATAGGAAAAATTGTAGTTCCATTCTTCGTTTTTCCTAAAAGATAAATTGTTGTTAAATTCATCATTTCTCAAAGAAGAAAGCATTTGCTTTTGTTGATTTGATGAATATAGTTTCCTTTTTGCATTCAAATTAAGGGGACTACAAAGAAAACCCTGCATTTTCATATAGTGGATTGTGTGTTTTGCATAGGAACAAATTAGGAAAGTTGCATATTAGTTTGTGCTCTTTGTTGTTTGCTCTCAAAACTGATTGCTCTTTCCCTTTAGAAACTAGGATTTTCATTGAAAAAATCTAAAATTGAAAAGTTCGCTTATCATTTTAGTTTTCATTTTAGGAATTTCCATCACATCATCACGGTGAACCTTGAAAGGCAAATTGATAAACAAGATCAACTTAAAATTTACATCAATTTACCTAAAAAATCATTGGAACCATAACAATAACATTTAGAAGGTCTAGGCTAGAGACGTGTTCCAGCGTCATAAAACATAGCAGTTGTCGTTAATTTTCTGCGATACATTCCAAGTGTGATACCTAACTCCACGTACGTAAGTATATCATAGCTCGTCCATGTACCTTTGGGTATATTGGGCAGTGTTACAGTACAAAAAGTATAAAGGGATGCTCTCACTGTGCAGTTTCGCATTAGACAACGCTAATATGGACTTGGACCTCCACGTACCTTCGGGTATATTTGGGAGGACAACTTTAGGTTGCTATCCATCCATAGTGAACTAAGTCGGCTGCTTTGTAAATTGTGATACATCGAACACATCATTCGGGGAGACTGCCTGCCCGTACTTCTTGGTTTGCTAGGAGGTATTATGCAATTCACAGTTTCTTGGTAAACCTTTTGCCTAGAATTACCCTTTTATTTTGTTTTTTTTTTTTTGGTCATAAAATAAATCAGTCATCATGGAAGAATAAAATCCCTTTCCCCGTGGTACGCGTAGACTTGAATTAAAACCAACTTTACCACTGGAAATCACTTCTGGTCGGCAAAGGCAACATCGCTCTACCGAAACCAGTACCTTTGGTGAAGCATCATATCTACATATACCAGAGTCGGCACAAGTTGCTTCTAAAAATCTTGGTTTGTCTATTGTTTTCAAGACGGTGTCCTTACAGCTACCTGTGGTCAGGATCAATCCAATCAGTGAGACCATACCTCCTGAACCCGACGTTGTTCAACTAGAAGTTGATCCAGATCCTGTCTCTTTTTAGCCAGAACATCTGCATCCTGAAGTCGAATGATCAGAAGTTGTTGTTGTATCAGTCGCCCCACAATCTATTGTAGCCATTGAGTCTCCCATATCGCACAGTCAACCTCTTGAAATATATTTTGGGCCTGACGGCGAAATCCTTCCACTTGGTTTAATTTAGATTGAAGAAATCCCACAAGACAAAACACCTTTAACTCCAACCCATTTTAGGGAGGGCCTTTACCTGTATGAGTCTTTTCCTCAATCACCACCCTCTGCTTTTGTTGATCTTGTCTCTATTAAAATTCCCGTTGATTCAAAAGGGTATACATTTGGTCAAGTACCAATGCCTGAACCAACATCTTCGCTTAGACCATCTGTCCCAATTACGACAACACCTACTCTCGCTACCCCGTCGATGTTCACAACTTCACCAGAGTCATATTTACATGGTGGCCCTATGGTCCTATCAAGTTATAAATATTTGTTAGGAATTTTCTCTGGTGCATCTTCAAAGCCATGGACTTCACCAATATCACCGTCTGGTCTTCTAACTAGTAAACCTATAGTGAGTATTGAATGAATTGATCCTTTATATCCATCATAAGGGTAATATCAAGTTGGTCCATCTGGGTCTATTCCATCCAGTACTATCTCAACTGGACTCCTTGCATTTGGAGAACAATATTTGCCATCTTATTATACTCCTCATGCTAGGGGAAACCTATGGTCACCCACTTTGACAGTACTCCATCACTTTTTGGTCAACCTAATGTCTAAATGAATGTTTTTCAATGGCAGCCTACTCTACCTATCCAAATACAAACGGTTGTACACTCGTATCAACCGGTTCAACCTATTGCACCCACATTAATTCCACTTGTTAATACATCTTTACCCCTATTACACAATCAAACTGTTGTACAACAACGGTTTCAGGCGGGTCCTTCAACTCAATACCCTCAAGTATTGGGCCCTCATACTCCAACTCCTTCGTCTAATTTACAACCACCAGTGCCTAGAATCGTTTATTCACAAGCTGGATTACCATATTATGGGATGTCCCAGACACAACCAAGTTATACCTATCCTCAACCGAATCCAATTTATTCTAATTTGGGTTATAACATTGGTGAATAGACCCCTTGGCAGCCTCAAGTGAAAATTCCATAACCTTCATTTCAACAAGTATCATACCTAGGTTTTGGTCAATAGAATATTCAAGCGTTTGCTTATAAAATCAACCCCTATCTGGGTTACCAGCAACAGATTTCTTATGCTGGTGCTCAAAGTCCTGTTGCCCAAGAAATTCCATCATACTCTGGTTATGCTCAACTTGACCTTAATCGACAGTTTCCCTTTGTTACAACTTTAGAGTTATCATATTTAAATCAGCTCACCAATGATCCAATCAACTATGCTTCTTAGTGGCCAATGATACCTCATAAATTACCCTCGAATATTCCTAAGTTCAATGGAAACCATGGGGAAGACCTGTCGACTCATGTTATGACTTATCATTTGTGGTGTTCATCAAACTCCCTAAATGGTGATTCTGTTCGACTATGTCTTTTCTAGCATACGCTCACAGGTCCGACTGCAAAATGGTAGATTGAGTTATCTAGAGCTTATTTTGATAATTTCATTTCCCTAGCTACTGTATTTTTTACTCACTTCCAGTTACCCATACGATATGAAAATGGAATAGAAATCTTGACTAATTTCAAACAGACTAATGCTAATCACATTTCTAATCATATTCATGAGTGGCATCATCTTCATAGAATGGTTAAGACATTTGTTCCTAATCAAATCCTTGCTGAGTGGTTAATTAACTCCATGTTACCATCTATAACTGAGGATTTGGCTAAGGGTGGCGTCGTCACTAAAGAGCAGGTTATTACTCATGCCCAGTATTTAGACTTGATTTGTACTTGGTCTGGCACGCTCTTTGAGAAAATTCCTAATGCACCGAGATCTAATTTTACTGTTCCTCCTCCATCAAAGGACTCTCATGCCAAAGACGGTGTGATCGGTACTGCAAGCACACATCATACTACTGCATATGATCCTGCACCTTCTTCCGAAATAAATTCTGTGTCATTTGAAAAAGGAAAAAATGACCAGCAAACCGGAAGTAAGAAAAAAGGGAAATCAAAGAAAAAGAAAACTTCTAACCCACAGGAAAGATCATCAGATCAATCATCTGGAAATCAAAAACCTCGTTATCCATGCATAATCTGTAATGGGGAACAATTTGTTCGAAATTGTCCTCACCGCACTGAAGTGTCAAAAATGGTTAAGAACTCACATGCGTCAGTTTTGTTGATAGATTGGTTTCCAAATCTGGACACAAATTTGGTTGCTACGGATCCAGCTTCTAGTTCCCAAGTGCTTATGTTATCTGTCACAAAGCCATCGACATATGTTTTGGTGTCAATGCATAATAAATATTACGATAGTCAGGCCACTGATCAACATACTAACTTGACCACGAATCCGTCTACAGAATCGGTACCACCACCTGCTATTCCTGAATTGAAAATCAAGACATTGAAGGGAGTCATTCATAAATCGACATTTAATCCTCGAGCCAGAGCTACTCAAAATTATAATATAGTTGAATATTTGGCTCAATCCCCTTCAGCTATGTCAGAGGTTTAGGTGGTACAAAATTTTCCCTCCCAGAAACAGGCTTTGTTGTCGGCAATTTGTGGAATTGATCCGACTGATTCTAATCTTTTAGTCTTTAATCATACGGGCTATGTGCCGCAATTACCAGAAGAATTGGCATTATCCATCCAAGTAAATGTTCTCAATCACCTTGTTCATCTTACTATTATTGATGAGGGAGAATCTATGTGCATTATGTCTCTAAATTGTTGGAAGTCACTTGGCTCACTATGCCTATCTTAATCATCAACAACGTTGAAGGCTTTTGAAAGACGTACATATAAGCCTTGCGGTATTATCAATAACCTGCATGTTGAACTAGGGGGAAAAATAGTGAATGTTGAAGTTGAGGTCGTTGACGGACCCTTTGACTACAATATTTTACTTGGAAGGCCATGTGTATATGCTACGACTGCTATCATTTCTACATATTTTAGAATGATCGCCTTTCCACATAAAGGTGTTATCATAGTCATCAATCAACTATCCTTCTTTGCCTCTAGTTCCCAGGTAACTGGAAGTGTTCTGTTAGTTCACATACCCCAACTCACACTTCAAAACATTGGTGTACGACTCTTAAATAATTCCACTCTCATGGGAACCTTTACATTACCGCTACCTGCGATGTCGACAGAAATTGCAAGTATAGAGACCTACTACATGATCTCTTCCATTCCATATCACTTAAGGGAGAGTACAGGTGATTCAAAAGTTATTGCGTTGGATGAATTTTTGCCACCCAGCCCTGTTGAGATGGCATAGCAATCAATCTATCTGGCTTGGGTGGTGAATCTGAAATCATCGTCGCCAGTCATTTGGGTTGATCGCTCATTAGATTTTGGTACTTTGTCTGATCATTTTTCCTCAACTTTCTTGACAGATGAGAATATTTTGGAAACCATGATGTCGGAAGGAGAACCATGGGAATATTATCATCATCATTCCCATCTTCCTAATTATGAAGAATATAACCTTAGTGAACTATATCACCCATCGATCAAAAATTTCTTTTTGAATTATTTTCCTATTAATGCAATCAATTCTGAGCGAAATCTGTCAAATATTGAAAAAACCATTTCTATCAATATTTCGACCAAACCCGGCGTTGTAGAAAACATTCATGTCGGCGTGTCTTGTTCTCCATCAGAACTCGAAACATACCGCTCTCTCTTTTTTGAATTTCATGATGTATTTTCTTGGTCTTACGAGGAAATGCCAGGCATAGATACTAGTATCATTGAACATGTTATCACTCCAGTAAATTATTAAGTTGTGGGATTTTGGTTTTTAGTCAGAGAATACTAGAGGTAACCACGAACCTACTTCAAACTCTAATATCTGGCCTTCCTAGGGTTCAGAGAGGGCTCTCTCTTTCAAGTTTAACTTTGTTTTAATTTATGAATATTAGGCTAACTATGAAAGTACAATTTTGGTTTGGTTTTGTTGGATTTGGTGGGAAAATTTCACTTGGAGGGATAGATAGAGGGAAATATACTTGTCCATTGGGCTATGGAGTCTAATTCAAGCTAGCAACACTGGGATCAAGGCCTAAAAGGTCAAATGTCTTCAGGGCAAGATAGATAACCCTTGGAGATCTTGGAAAATTGCTTTTGAGATGGTATGATTGGGATAAAGGGCACTTAAGGATCCTTTGATCCAGAAAAGGGAAGTAGTATATAGAGGTCAAATAGGAGAGGGAGCAATTAAGGGTTCCCTACGCCGGAAATCAGAAGAAAACAAAGAAATGATAACTAGTTAAAAACAGGGTGCTATTAACATGTCCTGTAGTAATACTCCTAGTTATACATTCAGATTTAGAATTAAAAAACAGATGTATGCATGTAAAAAAGAAGATAACAATGACAAGATTTAGAGATTACTTCACTCCAAATAGCTTATCACAAGGATCCTAAAGTATGATGCCAAATAGTTGATCCAGTCTGCTACTTAAAATCGAAATCCAAAGCCTTCAAGTCAACAAAATATCTATAGTAATCTCCATCAATTTTATTCCACACAAAAATACTTCAAAAGAGTGAAGTACTTATACATAATGCTTTACAAAATATCCTAGATGACTTCTAGGAATTAACTTAGAAAAATAAAATGTCTTACAACAACAATAGTGACAGTTGCTGAACAAATTAGCAAGTTGTCTTATTTTATTCAAAATAAATAGAAACTGTCTTAGGATAAGAAGCAGTTGGTTGCTTATGTGTCCTCTTTGCTGTCTCTTTAGATATTTTTTGAATCTAACTTGCCTTCATTTATACTCTTTCTCACTGATACTCTTTATCACTTATACTCTTTAACCTTTAGTCAAACTGCTTTACTGCTGTAAAATTCGTTTTGAAAGTGAAATCAACAAGTAGATTTTTCCTTTTTCATTTGTTTGTCTTTCATTCTTCATAATAAATCATTCAATGCTTGCTAATCCTCATTTTTAGGAATTTGAATATTTTTGAGTTTCCTAAAATTCTCATCAGCCTCAGTGTACCTAGAAAATGTGGGCTTGATGACAAATAAGTGCTTGATCTCATACTGCAAATAAAACAAATCTTCAAAACTTTTCAGCAATACTTTTCCTGTGG
Organism: Pinus albicaulis; assembly: GCA_034641835.2. Taxonomy (NCBI): domain Eukaryota; kingdom Viridiplantae; phylum Streptophyta; class Pinopsida; order Pinales; family Pinaceae; genus Pinus; species Pinus albicaulis. Next base: position 1,301,710,649 of record CM076572.1, on the reverse strand, counting down.
GAATGCCTTGACCTATTGGCTTGTTCACCTAATCCTTGGCATATTCTCTTATCTTCTTGTCATAATCATTTTGCGGCATTAACTTATCATTAATAACCATGATATCAGGAAGTCCCTTTTGCCTTAAATTGGTGAATTTAACCATGAATCTGGTTATAACAGTATTCATACCTTCACATTTCTCTTCAAGTTGCCTCATTAAATTTCTTTTGGTGGTAACTTTCCAAATTTCTAGGACAGTTGTTGTCATGTCATTGATTTTTAGTTCTTCCAGTTCCTGTCTATTCTTGTTGTTGAGGAAATTGATTAATCTTACATCCTGTTCTGGTTTATCAACTAAATCATCTTGTGTCTTTTAGATCTCTGCTTGGGTTGCCAATAATAACTCTCTCTCTACTAAAAAATTACCTGAATTGAAAGCCACACATCATGGATGGATTCAATTACATTATTCCATAGGTAATTTTTTATGTAATATATCTGATCTTTGAGAGTTAATTCTTTTTGTAGCTTCTTTATGTTACACCATTTTTTTGGTCATCTAACCTTTCATCATTAGATGGACCCCAGTACACCATGTAAGACCAGTTTTACCCCAAGTAAAACTGCTTTCACTATGTTAATTAGGAAACCCCAAAAGGAATAATTAATTAAACCATAATTTAATTATTATTCCCAGTCATGTTTAACCCAAAAACAAAGAAATTAATGAGATTAACCCATAGTTATCTTATTATTTTCTAGGAATAATTATTTAAATAATATTCCTTGTTAAATATGACCAAATCAACCACCATTAATTAAATAAATCATTATTTATTTGATTATATCCCAACCACTTCCTTAAAAAGATAAATAAATCATTTATTTATTTATTCTTCACTAATCAAGGGATTTGACCCAAGTCAAACACCTTTCCCTCCAACAAATAATAATAAAATATTTCGTAGAGGTGGATCTAGATTTGATTAACATTATTTTAATCATGCACCAAGATCTAGAATGACCCAATATTTTGTTATAAATAGGAGGGTTTTCCCCATCATTCTTCACCTTTTGTTGCCTACTAGATCACTCTAGATCTATACACTTGGTCTCATCTTCACCATTTGCTCCCATTGAGCTCTATTTTCTGCATTGGGTTTTCTACATCTACAAGAGAGAGAAAGCTTAGATCTGAAGTGCTGAGGACTACAAAGAACCCATCCCATTGAGGAGATCTGGATACACCTTCTTGTTTCCTCCCAGGTGCCCTGTAATATAAAAATTCATTCAAAAAGTGTGTTCTTGTCTTGTCTGTTGGATGCATGGAGCAAACTCTTTACTTTACTGCTTAATGTCTTTCCATTTATAGATATGTTTGTTGCAGCATTTTAACTACTAATCGCAGATCTGAAGATGTTTGGCAGCCTCTATTGTTGTTAGGGCTATTAGTTATGCGTAGCTAAAGTGGTTCTTTTTCATACACTTCGACGAAGAATTCATACTAACAAATGGCGACTCCACACGGGTTTTAAATTACGACCGCTGTCGTTTTTCATATTCCTGCATATCCAGCTACTTCAGGCCCTAGGGCTTCTTTTCAGCTACTTAGTTTTCCTCTTTTTATGTCATTTTTCTCACATAAAACCCTAAAAACTTAAAATTTCTAACTTCCGTGTGTTTCTGGCCCTATTGCGCATGTAAGCGACACCAGCCGCAACTGAGACGGCAACTTTTCTGAAAATCTGCCGCTGAGACAACCGAAATAGGGGGGTCCCGCACGGCCCCTAAACTTGCGACACGGACCTCCGGTGTCTGCCTCTTTGTTTACGCGACTGCACTCGGATCGAGGTCGAGAAAGCTGCCGACTGCCTTTTCGACATTTTTTACGCAATTTTTACGGGTTTCACCTTGGCCTCTGCCAGGGTCTTCCAGCCTCTGTCTCAGCCCACCTTGACCAAGATCTGATCTGTTTTTACTCATCTAAGTGGGAACCCAGCCCCTTAGGGCTTTAGTACCCTCCACTTTTTGTGGAAGAGTTTTTTCAGCCGTCGGTTTCAGAGCTTCAGCCCCCTCTTTTCTAGATCTGTTACC